>JANTNU010000001.1:17590847-17608918 GCA_024752395.1 Erythroxylum havanense
GGGTCAAATTGTGCCGGGAAAGCTATGATCCTTCCAGGTTGGCGAGATCCACAAGTCGGTGAAGCTCTTTGTTTTCGCGAAGCATTGAGTTGGTTAAAAATCTTATCTTTCTTTCCGATTTGCGTAGAAACAGATTGTCAGATTGTTACCCAGTTTTTGCATTCAACGCTAGCATTTTCTTCATATTTTTCGATCATCATTTAGGATTGTAAAGCTCTGCTTAACGAGCTTCCTTTTACCTCATATGCGTTTGTTCGAAAACCAACGAATCAAGTTGCTCATACGATAGCTCGGGCAGCTAGTTCTATGCCTGGTTTAGAATGGGGGATATGTCCTCCTTCTTTTCTGTATGCTGTTTTAACTATGGATATCAATTATATGCGCTGAGCGCAATCGTTCTATCAAAAAAAAAAGCCTGAGACGTCATAGAATTTTTTAATTTTAAAAATAAAAATAAATAAATTTCATTCCAATCATGAAATGCAGCTGGAGCTGAGAAGGCCAGAACGCACGTTCTACCGATATGAGAGGTGGGGCAATTTGCAGAACCCTTGACTTTAATCCTTAATAACCTAATATATATTCCTTTTCAGATCTTCGGAGAATCAGTTGGGACTTTTCAACAGAATATTTTATTCCTAAGCAATAAAATAATTTATATGACTATTATTTTAGTGGCTTTTGCAATCATAACAATATTATCGACATTATTCATAAAAGTCACAACAACAATCATTCCTAACGCTTATCCGTAGAGACGGACGGAGCTTCCGTTTTAGATTTCATACTTACCCTGATAAGAAAGGGTGCAATACAGTTTAGGATTAATTATTAAAAATTTTCAAATTTTACTTAATTTTATAATACCATCTTAAACTTTAAAAAATGACTCTTAAATTTTCAATTTTTAATAAAATAGTCCACTATTAATGTAAATGTTGTGATTAATATTATATTTGTGATACATATCAATTTTACCATTTATTACATTAAAAATATCATTCCAAAAGTAATAATTTACAAAAATATTAATTTGACTTAATTTGTCATATCATTTACATAACGATATATTATTTTTATTAAAATTTGAAAATTTGAACATTTTAATGTAATATTATAAAATTTGAATTTTTTTAAAAGATTAACCATAAAAGTGTCTCACTCAAAATATGGATCAAAACTCTTGAGCCTTTTCCAATCCAATGAGTTTTTTGGTTTAGTATGGAATCAATTATGTCAGGAGACTTATACTCAATAGAATTTGTCATATATAAATTTGTGGTAATTTTGATATCATAAATATTTTTTATAAAGTCAAGATCTAAAAATAACAAAGACAATTAATTATTATTAAACTTTAACTATTTTAGAATTTATGTATTTGTTATCTAAATTCTCTAATAAATAATTTTATAAAAAATCAGTGAAACGTTTATTTTAATAATGATTTATAACTAATAGATGCATTAATTTTATTTTAATTTTTCTATTCAGAAATTTATTTACTACTAAAAAATTAATTTTGAAATACAACTAATACATAATATAAAAGTTAAAAAATTAATACAAATTTAAGAAATGAATATGACTTCACACACATAATAATTTTGAAATTATGTAAAAATACTTTTTTTAAAATTGTTATCATTTTATTAATTATACATTTATTATCTGCACGTATACATATATATAAATAATATTTTAAAAATATATTTGTTTTTATTCAATTACACTATGCATATGCAGATAATATTAAACATATATATTATACGAATCTTAAAAGTATGGATTCATTTATTTAATCATAATCAATGACTATTTAAAATTTTTATATAAAAGTAACTCTTATTACAAAATATGTATTACGATGAAAGCAAGTGTTTTTCTACTAAAAGTTAACACATGTTAAAAAATTAAAGTATGATATAAAAATATTTTTAATTATTTTATACATATTTTGAATAAATAGATAATGCTTTTACAACTATTCTTCCCATGTATGTATCGTAAAAAAGTGATGAATGTATGAATTTAGTTTTAAAGTATGCAAAATATTAAAGTCTTATCATAATAATTAATTTATTATATAAAAATCATCAAATTTTGACATCTATTTAAAGGAAATAAAATTAATTTTAAATATTTATTTAATTATTTAAACATTTTACAATGTCTACATTTTTATACTATAAGATTTGTGTTAAACATTTAAATAAAATTTGTAAATTTCTGATGCATAACTTTTAATTATAACTTTGTTGTGATTCTTAAATTTCTTTTTTATTATCTAAATCCCTACAATTGAAAAAAAATAACTGTTTATGCTTTCATGTAAATTATGTTTTATTAACAATCATTAATATTAATTACAAGGTCCGATTGATTTCAATGTAGGTTTTAGTTTTCCTATTATGTTTTTAATTTCTATTTTTATAATAAATATTTTATTTTAATTATAAGATTTTATTTGGGAATTTTATATTTTGGATACGTTTTAAATTCTATTTATTAATAATTATTTTACCACCCCAAAAAAAAGGTATGGACTTCAACTAATCCAAGATTTTATCCACTTTAATTAGTTTAGTTAGATATTAACTTTACCTGCTTTCTCACCTACTCGTATAAATATATATATCAGTCTTCGAGTCAGAGTAACTGTTCTTTTCTACCACACGTATTTCAAAAGATAATTATATCCTCATTAACAAATCGACCAATAAGGTGTGGTACACTCAAGAACAATTACGTATGAATACGGCGATCAACTAAAATAACCATCAAATCAATCGTTTGCCGAAACATCTTAATGACTATTCGTTAACCAATGAGTTGGTGTGGGTGACGCATATCCTCATCACTTAATCAAGTGGTTCCGAGTTCGATTCTTGCCTTTAAGAATGCAGCGAACTCTTGGGTCAGCTATTGTTCCTAGATATGAGATGTATCCTGCAATAAAGGGGGATTAGTCACTGACTTCGACCCAGTGACACCTTCTGGAGACCCAAAAAAAATAATCTTAATGACTATTCTTGAGCAGTTATTCACAAACAAACTCAAGTAAAATATAGAAAAAAGCACAGCGATCTTACCTACCTGTACTATATTATGATCACTTCTACGAGAGTTGCAACACAAAGGACAAGGAGTGGTGTATTATTAACCTACCGACTGCGTGTGGTAAGATTAATATGCGACTTTCAGATGTAAACCTTTCCTGTTGAATAATCGTGGCTATGACGACAACCGACGACGAGCTGGTTTTGAACGCTCACCGACGTTTACGCATGGAAGATAGTAAAAGCTAAAAAGCTTTGTGTAGACCTTTTACTGTAATAGTAAGTCAGTCATAAATTAAAAATTAAATTACCAACAATTATTACACCGCTAATAGATCGTGAAAGATAGACATATTTATCGTGAAACTAATAGAACTATAGATTGACTAATAAATCATATCAGATCTCTAGACTTTAGTATTTATTGGTATCACAGCTTATCTGTTAGTTGCTTTGCTAGCTTAATCTGCTTGCTTGTACTTCTTTTTTGTTAAAAAAAAAGTTAACTTGAATGGAAAATCGAGTTGGCATAATATTTACAAGTTTGGACCAAATTTCCAACTCTGCTTTATTAATTTTTATTTACATATTTTTATAGGATAAAAATTAGTTGCACGGTCTTAAGGTAGGTGATCGCGTGCCAAAATGAAAACTTGCGAACCAGTAAGCTACCATTGACCGCATATTGATGTAACTCTTAACTTTAGACGGAACAGTACCACATAATTCAAGTAACAAAATAAGTGGTCAGCTTTAAGTTCCTCCAATTTCACATAATTCGACAAATTTATCGAGAGAGCAATAAATATGTTGATTGGTTGGCACATTACGTGGAATATATAGATGTTGAGATCACTTATTTTGACACTACACTTATAAGGTGTCACTTTTTTCTTACAAAAGATAGGCCATTATCTGTTTCCTTAAACTTATTGTGTAATTTTCGATTCTATTTTTTCCTTTAAAAAAACAAAAGTAAAGAAAAACTTTTTTGTATAATTGATAAAAATTAGGCATAATAATAAGTTGATTAATGAGTTTAAATTCAGATATTTTTAATAAACCGACTTATAAATAAGGCTTAAATTTAAATCGACTTTAACTTAACTATTTTTGTTTTATTTAATTGATAAAAATTAGGAATAATAATAAGTTGATTTATAGAATTAAATTCAGATATTTTTAATAGACCGAATTATAAATAAGGCGAACTTAATTATTTTTGTTTTGTTTAAAAGAGTTACGTCTAAATGGATTATATTTTGGTCAATTTAAAAAAATTATTTTAGATTTTAATTTTAAAAGAATTAATTTTCTATTTTGATTGGGAAGAGGGAAAAGGAAAAGGGGAGAATTGTGGCTATAAATAGCCGCTTATCCATAACTTTCTTTGCCCTAACAAAACATGTTCTCTCTGTCATTATATTGTTAAACCATAATTAGTATTACTGAGCTAAAAACCGCAGCATACACATACTCACAAAGCGAGCACACTCGGAGAGACACAGATGCATTGCTATGGCCTAATGACCCCTGCAAGCGAGGCTTCTCGCTTCTGCCTCGCCTCTTCCCGAGCCAACGGCTCGTATATGGCCGCCTACCCTGTCGCCAGACTCCGACCCACGTCTCGATTTCCAACTGGGTCGTTCAAGACCAAGGCTATGGTTAACGAAAGAATAGCTGCCGAAATGAGTTTTTACGAACTTCTGGGGATCTCTGAGTCCGGAACGTTGCCGGAGATCAAGCAGGCTTACAAGCAGCTGGCCAGAAAGTACCATCCCGACGTGTCGCCGCCGGATCTCGTCGGGGAGTACACCGAGAGGTTTATTCGGGTCCAAGAGGCTTATGAGACGCTGTCGGATCCAAGTCTGAGGGCTCTCTATGATCGCGACATGACTCGGGGTCTTCACCTTGCGTTTTCTGCCAGAAGACGCTATCAATATCATCAAGATGAGGTATAGGTGTTTTTTCTTGTGTTTAATTGTTTGTTTGATTTTGTGGTTCGGTGTTCGTTTCTTTGGATTTCCTCTGCAAGTTGGGATTTTTATGGAAACATTGGGTTGGGTTTGCTCTGCAAGTTGGGATTTTTATGGAAACATTGGGTCTTTGTAGTTGAACAATGTGTTTTTGTGGGTTTAGATATCTTCATTTTTACGTATGTAATTGACGCAGATTTGGGGGAAAAAAATTCGGTTTTAGCTTTGTTTTTCAAGTCCGTGTTGCTTCCAGCTTCGGGACTAAGCTCTATGATTCCTTTTGGTTTGTATATTTACCTGTGTGAACCAAAGGGGGTAAAGGTTTCTTCTTTCTTGACCATCAGGTATTGAAAAGCTTAAAGTTGAGATCTTTAATCCACAAATCCATATTAATCCTTTTATTTGACGTCCTCTCAACACCTATTGATTGAATTCGCTGTTCTTAATCCTTGATTGAGAAGCAACTTTTGTATTCTGCCAAGTAATTGTAATAGAAACCGATCTTACCTGCCAGATTTGCATCGATCAACTGGAATTTGTCTTTAGCTATCTGTAATATCCCTTAGGCAGCCATTAACGAGTTGGTTTTTGGTGGTTGAAACAGGACCTGGATGAGAGAACTGAGTGGAAGAATCGCTGGCAGGATCAGCTATCAGAGCTGAAGAGAAGAAGCATGAACAAAGATTCAAATGGAAACATGTCATGGGGTGCTCGAATGCGCAGGCAAAGAGAAGAATTATCGAAACAACTTTGAGTCTTTTCCCGTTTTATCCTTTTTAGTCAGTATATAGATGCCATCACACATATGGCTGGTTCTGCTAGATGTGATGAAGATATTGGCTGGTTAGCAAGAGTAGATGTTATAAGCATCTATTGATGCTAGCCATACAATAATCTGGGACCAGGAGGGAAGTGTACAGATGTTACTGTGGCTATGTTGCTCACGATATATAAGCATCTTATCTTGTACATATGATCTTGTGCGCACTGCTTTTTAAGCAATAACAGGCTTTTACTTTGTTAATTACTCCAAATCTGCTCTCTTCCCTTGTAACTTCTGATTGCCTCTTGACCTCTGAGCAGTTGGTTATGGGCTTTTTGTAATTTAGACGGTATCTACTGATCATTATGGATAATTAACAAGAGGACTGGCTTTGAAAATGAGGGAAACCATCCTGTGCGGTGCAATTCTCTGAAAAGCATATATAGTTTTTAGCTTAATCTCTCAGCAGGTTGATGTTGGAGATGGTGTCCTTCCTCTGCAGCAGCAACTTCATTTGCTGTATAGTCTCTTATGTTTATATCGAGTTTTACAGGCAGATTTTATGTGGAGATTTCTGTTCAGCATCTCCTCTATGTTCAATACACCGTCCTGAGCCAAGCTACCTAGAATTCTGGATTTGAGGACATATAAGATAAGAACAGCAGCAACACTTAATAAACAGTGAATAGCTGAAGTTAGTAAATTTGTGGAAGGAAAGGCCGTAAAAAGTAAAAGATCCTTACTAAAAAGACAATAATGGAGGCAAGTTGTATGGGCATGAGTCGGACATGGTCGAGGCGTCTGCAAAGTAAGTGACTCGGGAATAAAAACAAACCGCGATGTGGTTGTGGTCCATTTGGTTGATTTGACGGTCGAGATCTTAACCTTTTTCGTGTTTCAGGTTCTTGTGAGTATTAATCTTCTGTCTATTTTTTGGTGTTTCAGGTTCTTGTGAGTATTAATCTTCTGTCTATTTTTTGGTGTTTCATGTTATTGTGAGTATTAATCTTCTGTCTAATTTTATGATGTCTTATTTTGTTTTATAAATTTTAATTATTTATTTATATAGATATAGTATAAATGAATGCAGAATCTACATAAATAAATGACTAAAATTCATAAAATAGTATAATATTAGACAAAAAAATCATATACTCAAATCTGCCGTACCCAATGGATCTAGTAAATCGCCATCGAATATGAGATGATCTTTTGAAATATCGCTTCCGTCCCCATGTATGCTTCTCGCTGTCTTGCGCCGATGTCTTCAGGCTGCCAACCTGTCCAAAAGTAATTCTATGTTTCATATTCTCTGTATTACCTTTTTATGTTCATGTACATTAATGAATAAATTATGAGTCTGATTCACCATCCCTGAAGTCAATTTTAAACAAATTGTAGCAATTAAATCGTCCTTAAGTATCACATGTATTGATGTTTAAGATAATTAGCATAGTTGAGATTTGGGTGGTGACCCTTTTTCAATTGTCTTCCCACTTTGAAAAGTGCTTTTGTCTTACTATCAACCATCTTAGGATGCAACGTGAGGTCCTTTTCAATTTGGTTCCCAACTTGAATTGGTTATCTTCCATCGATTTTTGGGATATTTTGGGATGTCCCAAGAGATATTTTGGGCTTACCTCGCAATATAATGTCTTATAAATTCGGACCGGTTATTAAATCGATGATCTTATTGATCACCGATTTGACGGTGTGACGTAATAATTATTCAATAATTATATTTAATTATATAAAATATTAAAAATATTTAAAAAATTCAAAAAAATTTTAAAAAATAATTATCAGACCGGACCGGTCCAACCGGTTAATTGACCGGTTCAAACTGGGTCAATTTATAAACTTTTTTAAGGATAAATCGGGGTTTAAAAACACAGTCTTATTTCCAAATGCTTGCAGGAAAAATAGCAAGAAGCCGAAGAGTAAACAGAATAAGCGTATAATGTATTTTCTGTAACCTATAAATTCAAGGCCCACTTGAAAACTCTATATCAGCTGATTCACTCTCTCCTTACACGTACGTTTTACTGATAATATCCTTTTAACATAAAATTCAAAATATTAGTTCAATTTTCGCTAGAAAAAAAAATCTCCATTGCCATTGTTAAAGGAAAAAAAAAAGAAGGTTGTGGACCAAAGTAGTCATGAATCATGATGGAGATGGAGACGGAGATGGGAGACGGTTTGGGAACAGTGAGAGGTATGCAGATGGGGACCAGACCAAAACTATTGGCTTTACTTTTTCACAATGGCCTTTTCGGTCACTTCAGTGTCTTTTAGCGTCCAGCGTGGGTCCACCACCTTATAATAGTGAACGGTCTCACCTGAATGCTTCCCAGGACAGGACTAGACTGGCAGTAAATGGCGGTCAAATCCAGTCGCGGTGCCTCTTGCCTTCCGACCGACGTAATTATTGGTATTGCCTTGAAGAAACTTCCTGGTGAACAGTAGTAAACAAGGAGAGAATGTAAGGATGAAGAGAAGAAATAACACTAACGTTTATAATTTATTAACATAAGTTGCATGCTAACCTACTATATTTCTTCTATCCTACATTTATGGTGAACAACAGTTCTATGTACGTATGTTACAATCAAAATTGGGGGCAGGTTACATCTCTTTTCTCTTCAATTCTCAGTTAGGTATTAAGGAGGATCCATCATGTCAGATTGAGCAACCATGCCTGTTCTGCAACCAACCAGTCAATATGGAACAACATATGGCAACTCATAGACATCAACTGACTCTATCCTCAGAGCTTCTGACCACGCCTGGGCTGCCACTCCAACACCAGAATCCGCTTTTGGTTTCTTTGGTTGGGTAATGTTACTCTGCAGTAGCCATTCATGATCATCAAATTCAGGCCATTGTTCCATTGTTGGCACAGTAAGCACCTCATGTAGAAACTTGGAATCTGGATGAGGTTGCTCCTCATGAAATTTAAAGATTTGATCAAGTAAAGGTTTGGTTGCAGTGGATAACGGCTTTGAGGTCAAGGAGACTGATGAAGCTTGGCCTTCTAACGTACCATTTGTCTTCTCTTCTTGGACATTCATCTTTGGATTGCTGGCCAAACCCTGCCCACCAGATATAGGTGGCACGGGGTTTTGGAAGTTTTGCAATATTTTTCCATTCTCTGTCAATGGATGTAAGGAAGATAAAGGTGTTGGCAACTTGGTGGGCTTTATATCATTAGCTGCAACAAAAAGCCAAAAGCAAGCAGAACTTGTCAATGGACAAGAAGCCTAGACGTTGCCGGGTAAAATGTGTGCACTGTGCACAAATAATTGCAGAACAAGTACCAATCAACTACCGTAACAATCTTGAGGACAGACATAACATTAAAAGCAAACTGTTCGAAAAGTTATTCCATCGAAGAGGTCCCTCGTCTAAATATAGAAGGGGAAGGGGAAGAAAATGTTGAGATAGAATGTTTTGACTCACCACAAAGAAAACCATTGGTGTCCAATTCCTTACGTTTTCTGAGATTCTCCTGAAATATAGCACTCTTGGTGCTTTCTTTGGCAAGAGATGAGGTTTTTACATGATGGATACCTAAAAGTTCCACTTTGTTGCTACTTCTCAATTTATCTTGTTCACTGTTCTTATACTCTCGTTTCTTATTCCTATTCTCCTCTCTATCTTTAACTTCTTTCTCCTTCCCTTTGCATTTTTTCTGTGTATCTTTGTCCCTGTACTTATGTGCATGTTTATCATCATTTGCATTTTTCTTGACCGTACCTCTAATTTCTATCAACTTCCCATCATCATTTTCAAGGGGTTTGGACATTCCATCTGTTTTTGTCCGAACCACTCCAGAAAGGCTCTGAAATGTATGGAAGCCACTTCCAATTATTTTCACCTCATCCTTCCTTCCAAGCCCATCAGACATTCTAGTATTCTTTCCTTCAATGCCTTCAGCCCAAGTGTCAGCAGTGCTTGAAACCAATTTGACTTCTTTACCGGTCAATTTCTCAATCAACCGGTTGGCAGCTCCGACGTCTTCAACTTTGATCCTCCTTCTGGACTCCTGTACAAATTTAGAATTACTTGGAGGAGCAGCCAGATGCGGCTTGATTCCCTCCCAGTTACCCAAATACTGGACAGAAATTTTCTTCTCAGCAGAGACACGCCCTCCATCAGCATTTCTAGTGAAAACTTCACGATTGCTAACCTCAGATTTCTTCAAAAGATTTCTCTCATTTGCTGTTTTATCCACATTGCCACGCTGAAAAAGTCTCTTCTCATCCGAAACACCTCTGTCCTCATCGTTACATTTATCCTTCTTCTTATACCTGTGCTTTTCCTTTTTTCCTTTATTATGCCTATGCTTTCGATCACTTCTATCTTTCTTTCTCTTCTCCTTGCTTTCACGATTCTCTTTGTATTTCTTCTCCTTATTTTTATTCACTACGTTCTTTTCCTGAAAATTATGCAAGAATGATGCAACTCAATAGAATACAGATGTGCAACCAAATATTCAAAAGATGTGTAAGAGCTGAGTATATAATATACGTGTGTGTGTGTGTGTGAGAGAGAGAGAGAGAGAGCAAAAGACCAAAACTCCAAAGCAGATGCCTCACTTTCTGCATTCTGTCCTTTATTAAATGAAGAATAGCACACAAAACCACTCTGAATACATACATGCATATACAGAGGGAGAGAAAGAGAAAATGATCACATCTTTCGCAACTAATGAATCACCAGATAGTGAGTTAGATGTGTACCAGCTACAAAGTACAGAAGCAATTAAAGTCTGTATCGTGTACAGAAAAGCAACTAAATAGCAAAATCAATAAACCTCAAAAAGCTCCCTACGATCATGCAAACAGATTCATGTTCTTTAATTTTGCTATGTAGAAATAATCAAAATTGTGAAGTTCAAATAATAATATGTAAATTTTCTTCACAGCCTAACTTTAGGATGAATCAACAACAACCAGAAGAAACAGAAAATCCATAACCATGTTAGCGCCACAAAATTTCCAGTACAGAATTGATGTGGCCACTAGATAAAGCATCATGGTTGAATGTAGATCAGCCCAAGAACGCTGTTCTTAAATGTTAAATATTACGAAGTTCACTTTTACAGGGATGCATATTAAAGTAAACATCAATTTTTAGAAAAAAACTTTTTTTTTAAAAAAATTGAGTTAAAAAGTAACAATAAAACATATGCTATATAAATATCACACATAGATCAATCATCCGATGCTTATATGACATTTCTGACCTAGCTTTTAGACTAAAATCGAACTAACTAAATCTGACCCAAATTAATAATTTATTATAATTATTTAATTTAAGTAAAACTTGAATAGTTCAAGTTGGGTTTAAGAGTTAAGTTCGGTTACCATATCAGTGACATTTGATTAGTCCATGTATGATATTCATACAGCATGCTTCGTCCTTAATTTTTAACCGGTCCAAAAAATGAAAATTTTACAATTATAGAGATTTTTTCAAGAAACTTAAAGCACTAGAGAAGTCTATGGCTTTTATTTGAAAAGAAAATATAATAATTTTCCTTTTAAGATGATCTAGATTGTGCAAGAATTCATATTCTTCCGGATTTATGTTTCATATGATTTCTCATTTTTTCTTACATGCAAGTGCTTTTGTTTGGTTAAAGTAGCAAAGTTTTTCCAAGGTAAATACCAATAGAAAAGGAAATCAACGAACTACAACTCTATACTATTAGTAGTACCTTGCATGTACAGCTAGGTAATATCCATTCTTCATCTTAAGATTGTTTCGCTCAAGTTTTAGGAACAATTTATAGCTCTAGGTTTGGGAAAATGTCAGGCATAACCAAAGTCAAGAAAGATGCTTTCTATATTTAGCCAATGGTTTCTAGATCTTAGTTTCCAAAGGTTGATAATGCAATATAAATTTCAAAAAATTAAGCAAACTATGTCAAACCACTAACAAGGATTGAACTAATGACAAAAAGTAAAGCAATGAAGCAATATTTTTCCAAAACTGGAATAGAAGAACTTGGACAAGGAGTCAGGACTACTTCTAGAAAAGAAAAAGAAGCCTGAAGTAATTTTCTAGGAACCCTGCTGGGTTCAAAAATCACCATGCATCATTCCCTGCTGGGTTCAAAATTCACCATGCATCATTCTCATTCATTCTCAAGTGACCAAAGGATTGGAGGAAAGGCTTTCAACGAATCAAAACTCTATGAAGTTGGGGAATCTCAGGATTGGCAAGTCTTGATTTTGTAAAACATAGAAAACTATGACTATCTTGTTCAATTAATACAAGCATATCTCAATCATATAACTTGAAACTCCTTCACATTGGGTCTGGATTTCCACATTTTGTAAAACCTTAATTTAGTTTTTCATAACATGCATTGTTCTACTATACAATGGAAAATAAAGAAAAGCCAAAAGCTTGTATAGAGAAACTAGGCGTTTAAAACTCGCATAATTTCCAATTTTCTACACTTTTATGAAGCTTCTTGATACACTGAATTAAAATATCATAATCTCAGCAGAAAAATTCAGACTAATGACTTGAAGAACATAGAATGAGATATCAATCAAGCAGCAAGATGTACCAAATCACTGACCATCAAAGACAAGAAATGGCTATTACGCCATTTCATTCCATAATCATTTCTAAGGAAAAACAAAAGGCCGACTCAATCCTTTTCCTGGATTAGTACAGTGCTTCAATGAGCAAGATACAACTACTTCTTATCCTTGAATGAATCTATCTCATAAGGAATGCAGTTAAGACTTCACAAGATATTTAAGATCTTAAAGGACCAAAGATAAAATGAAATTAATGTAATCCATCATACATACAGGATATTGGGCCCAATGAATGTCATATAAATTATGTAATGCAACCAAATTCAGGAACGTACCTTTTTCAGTATGTTCACTTCATTAGTCCTTGCCTTCTTTTCATATCCTGGCGGTGGGAATGAAAAGCAGCGAGACATTGTAAAGGAGCTTGGAATGTAGGTTACGACACAGAGTATGAATACTTTCTATGACAAAAAATAACTGCATTGCTTTCCAGTGGCACCGTTCCAACAAGGGAACGGACCAGAAACCATGATCCTGTTCCTGCACCATATCCCTGCATTCATTTCCAGCTTCGATACTCTTTAGTGAGCTTTCTGATTGTGCCCACTATCAACTATTCCAAATCCACTACTCTTTAGTCCAACTTTTAGTGTTAAAGGGAAGAGCACAGGTCACAAGAAGGGTAGTTGGATCCCAAAGCATACGCAAAATTTCAATCAACCAAAACTTATGCTACACTATATCATTATAGTTGAATCCAACAGCAAAAGCAACCACGCACGTGTTAAATGTTGCTCAAGAGTTTTTGTTCAAGCTACATTAACCGAAGGGAATTTAGATCCCAAAGCTTACCAGAACTTTCAATCAACCAAAACTATTAGTATGCTACACCCCATACCACTACAGTTCAATCCAACTGCCAAAGCAACTATGGAAGTGTTAAATATTGCTCAACAGTTTTTGTTCAAGCTCTGTTAACCCAAGAGATTTCCTGAGAAATGAAAATGGTCCACTATCATCTAATGTAGAGTGCTGCCTTCTGGGCCAATGAAAAATCATCACCGCTTTTTCCCAGTAATTTAAAACCAATATCCAAATCATCCCCTAATTGAGAATCACACCTATAAAGCAGCCAATGCACCAGAAATGTTAGCCTCCAAGCAATAGAATCACCCAACTCTTGATCACTGTCACATAAATATATATATGCAGTCCTCTTCCATGACGAAAACCAAAACTGATGATTAATTATTCAACAGACTATCAGTGTCAAATGGCACACCTTGGCAACAGCCCAATCCACGGCTCCAATCCTCTGAGAGGTGGTCCATTCCCGTTTGGCTGCTCAATCACAAAAATCCTAAACAGTCACAGCTCCGTGATTCTAGGAGCTCCCAATTATGATCCAGCACCCTATCCAATAACACAATAAGAAACTGGTAAGTACAACCATTGCAACTCCACTAAAAAACTCCTAAATTAAGTTCCCAAAAAGCAAGGATAAACAAAATCCCGAAACCAAGTAAAAACTAAAAGGGCAATTCAGGAGAAGCATATCGAGTAAAATGAATAAAAAAAAGAATATAACAAAGGCCCTCTTTTCCTAAGAGCCTGGATGTAAATCAAAAGCCAAAAGAAGCTTGAATCAAAGCTTAAACCACAAATAAAACCATTGCAAATTTTTCAAGCAACAAATAATCACGTAGCAAATAAACTGCGTGAGTAAAATCCAATTGAAGTAAAGATTACATTGTCCGCTACAACAGCGATGACATTGTGGCAGGTATAAGATCTCTCTCTCACCCCCTCTTTCTAAAACAATAACAGACACAAACTTTTCTGTCAGTCCGATCGTTCCTTTTCAAAAGAGTATCTGTTACTTTAATTCCTGGATGTACCTCGTAATTCTGTGTATGTATGTGCGTGTTATGAAGTAAATGTATCCTAGTTGTTGTGCGTGAGTGTTGCAGACAGCCAGGGTGTCTCTGTTACAGACAGTGGAAGGTTAAATGTTCGGAAGTTGTACGCTAGATTTGGAGAAGCAAAGAAAGCACGACGGGGGACCCTCCTGCCCATTCAAGCTGGTGAGTTGAGTTGTGAGTCACTTTTGAGACTAGAGTGAAAGAGAGAGAACTTTCTTTCTTTGCTACCAAACAGATGTTCACGCGCCAGAGTTAGATGCTGCTTAGTTATGCAACGGTGACTTTTATTGGAAAATAATATTGTTGACCAGAAACGGCGATCTTGGTTCTAATTTCTAAGAGATAAAGCTGGAATTTACATATTTTCGGAAAAAAAATATAAAACATAATATTTTTTAAAATTTAAAACCTTAAATTTCCAGTAAAAATTATGTTTTTTTAAATAAACTTTTAAATATTATTTCTGTTTTATTTTTTGTAATAATTGTTTCAAATATATACATACACCAATGTTTTAAAACACGACTAAAAAATAAACTAGTACGACAAGAAGTTTATGATTAAAAAGGTTCAACTAATATTAGACTATTATAAATTGGCTAAAGATTAAATAAAATTAAAGAATTTAAAATATATTGAAAGAAATTGTCTTTATCTATCGAATAATTTAAATTTTAATTTAAAAAGAGATTGTTAAATAAAAATTAATTGATTTCTTTTAGTTTATAAAAACTCATTAATTTACAAAAATTGATCAATCAATTAATAAATTGATAGGTTTTTAATAATAAGAGTTATTAAAGCAAATTGAATCATAAAGTTTAAAACTGAACTAAAAAAACTAAAAGGTTAAAAATTTTTATAGTTAAACTGATTGAATCAGTTGAATTTTTTAATCATTGATATATATTCATTTTTTAATTAAAGCTCCTGCGAAGATAAGTCATAAGAGACTACGAAATAGGAACCATTGGCTCGAGTTCAAGAATAAGTAGTAACTATCTTCCATAAATATTCAATAAATGCATCTAATATCTCATATTTATCCTTATTTATTAAATACCAATTTGGTCCAAACAAGATCGATTATCTCATTTTGATCCTTATTTATTAAATATCTCATATTTAATCATAAAGTTTATCAAATTTTATATTCAAGTCCATCTTGATTAGTCATGTCTGTCACAATCGTGACTTCCCTCATGGTTCCAACATTTTCTTCATTTAATACGTTAAAAATTGGGTTCTTTCATTATGATTTCTCTCTTCCTTCTCTCTACTCTACCACGGATCTTCCTCCTTTGATCTTTCCTCTCTTGTTCTTCCTTTGGCACTCACTGCTTCTTTCTTCTACTACCTGTTTTCTTTGATAAACTACCAAAGTTACACAACAGATAGGTTTGACATCTTACCATTTTGGTAAATGCCACCCTACTCCATCTCTTTTGATGTGAGCAAGAGTAAGGATCACTATAAAGATGACATGCGTGATGGGGACGAGCTTTTCATTCCAGTTGGACCTATGTTTAGAGCTAGGATCGAGAGATTCAAGAAGACTTTCTATGCGCATATAGGCCAACTTATGGAGAGGATGAAGCTAGACAAGCCTATTGGAGGAGAGGTAGTTGGATCACAGCCCAAATTGATCCACTTGTGTAAAATCCTTGCACCGGATTTACTTGAAACTTGAAGACTATTGTGTTGGGCTATTCTTCGGCATTTGAAGCCCAAGAGGAGGTGCGCTTATAACTAGACTTGGTATCTCAACAAGATCATACCTATAGGCGCATGCTTATATTCCATTTTGGACTTATTTATATTTTGGGCTTCCATTATTTTAAGCCCAAGCCTTTTAGCATTAAGCCTAAGTATAAATACTTATGTTTTAGGGCTTTGGAAGACAACTTTGAGATTAGATTATTCTTATGTTGCCATATATCACAAAGTGAGGATTTTCACCTCTTATTCTTGTTACGTTATGAATCAAAAATTCACTTATCAATTTCGTCAAAACTATGGCGTGTTTGTTTGGTTCAATTTCTTGGAATTAATTCCCATCATCTAGGTTGCTTGGAATAAGTTTTCCTGAGGTCTACTATGAGCGAATTCCTTACGTATCCCTTTCTTTTCAATTGCGTTAATTCTGTCCTATTGAAGAACATCATAGCCGAACCAAAAGAATCAAGAAATCTTCATCATTCTACAAAGTCAACACGTTTTCATTCCCCCAAAAAGTTACGAACAAATCGTCATCAATCTACACATCTCTTTCACTCGTGTTATTTTTGGTATCAGAGCTACGACTTAAGGTAAATTCCCATTTACCTCTTTTCACAATTAGGGATTGCTCACCTTTGTTCATTGTTCTTTTTTGATACCGTCGACTGTTCAACCAAACCTAGGGTGTGAAAATTTTAGCCTAGGGTTTCTTGGATTCTTGACTTATTTATCTTCTTGTAATCAATCAAAAAAACAAAAAATAGAAAAAAAAGGATGACGAACAGAATATAAAAAACAAAAAAATGAAAAAAAGAACGTCATACGTATATATAAAAAAAGGCCTTGAAATTCGATTGTTACTTGTTTGATTTAGATTGAATCCTACTTTGTCTTATCTTGGCTTGGTGTGTTACGCATTGTATCATTTACTTGGGAATAGTGTTGATTGTTGAATTCGAATTTGCATTCCACATTTTGGGTTATTGATCGGTTGATGCTTGAATTCTGAAGTGTAACTTGGATTTTAGAGGAGAATGAGAGGTAAAAGGCAGAGTGTCATTGCCGTGACTTAAACACGAGGGAAGTGACCTCATTTGAGTAAAACACGTAAGGAAGTATGTGAGATTGTTTTGTTGCTAACATTTGTTTTGCCAGAAACTAGCCATTAAAATATCTCAGGAAGGATCTCGGGAGGGTAACCAAGGAGGGGAGTTGAATGCTTTCACTTTGAAAGCTATGCAACAGCAGAATGGATATGAGATTCAATGAATTGAGGGAGGATTTGGCGAGACATGACCAGGAGCTTACAAAGATTAGGTGTGGAGGGCGAGCAAAGCCCCAAGGAAGGCATAATGCGCAATGTCAGCCCCCACCATCATCTCGTCGTCAACTGTATAGGTACGAGTATAAGGATGAATTGTATGATGATGAGGAGGAGGAGGAGGAACCAAAGGTGCTCATGCCTAGGAGAGTGTAGCAAGCTGAGCCACATGATAAGCGAGATGGAGACCTCAAATCCATCATGATGCAAATTCCAACCTTCAAGGATAGGAATGATGCCGAGGCTTACCTGGAGTGGGAAAGGAGGGTAGACTTAATTTTTTAGTGTCACGATTTCTCATAAGATAAAAAAGTAAAGCTTACTGCTGTTGAGTTTTCTGACTATGCATTCATATGGTGGGACCAGTTGGTGACTTCTAGGAGGCACAATGGGGAGAGATCGATTACTACTTGGGCAGGCATAAAGGCTTGGATAAGGAAGCGGTTTGTATCATCATAATATTATAGGGAGATGCATTAGAAATTTTAGAGACTTACTCAGGAGTCTAAATCAGTGGAAGAATACCACAAGGAGATGAAGTTAGCTATGATTCAAGCCAATATAGAGGAGGATCCGGAGGCAACCATGGCACGATTCTTGATTAGTTTGAACAGGGAGATAGCTAATATTGTAGAATTGTAACACTACGTGAAGATTGAGGACATGGTAAATGTTGGAACCCCTCCCTGGTGCGACACGTGTCCGACGTCCTGCGTGACATCTGGACGCGCGTCCCACGAGGAAGCGA
>JANTNU010000001.1:17614264-17634668 GCA_024752395.1 Erythroxylum havanense
AAGGCATTAAATGCCTTAGGAAATGCAAAAAGGGAAGCTAATGTGATGGTGTTTAAATATGAAATTTATGTTTAAGTAATGTTTTCATTGTATGTTATTTTTATGTATAAAGGCTCGGGAGCTGTGAGTCGAGGAGCTCGTATTGAAGATTGTTGGGGTTAAGAGAGGGTATACCTTCTTTTGAGGTGAGTTGGGGAACCATATTTCACATACGAGATTAGATCACTCTAAGACATGTATGATGACTTGTATGTGAATTTTGAACCTAAGTAACGTATGGTAGAATTGAATTTCAAATGGATGCTAATATGTGTATGTTTTTGATAAATGACATAGTTTTTGAACAACTTTGCATTTGGAGTACAAAAGATGGCTTTTTATTTTATGAGAAAATATTTGAAATTTACATATGCATAATCGATTCATGTATGATGTATGTATTTGTTCTCTTTTAGCTTAGAGCTTTAACACAGTTTTATTTCATTAGATCGATAAATAAAGTCATGGCGTCTTACTTGATTTTATACTTAATAATTGGACATGAATTGTTTTGTGATTAGTGAGAAAACGATTGGCCAATCGTGTATTGGGCACACCTGATTATGATAAAACGACCCCCGTACCAATCGTGTGTTGGGCACACTTGATTACGATAAAACGACCCCCGTACCCTTGATACTGATACATGAAAGTCGAGTCACCGTATCGACACTTTTCTACGGGACTCGCAGATGACTCCACACCTAGGGTCTGGACACCGACGAGGTCATCACCTAAGATCATGACGCTTTTGTCGACTGTAGTTCGGACTCACCACAGATAAAAATCGGGTCAACACCAGGTATTGGTAGGTGTGTACATTAGTTTGACCAATTAATGATGTCACACATGATTGTTTTGGCTTATCCTAATATTGGTTTTCCTATTGAGATTTGATTGATACATATGATGCTTTTATGCTTTTGTGTACTGGAACGGGGACCTATGTTCACCGGATGAGTGAGTTAACAGGCTAGGCCTATGGTTCCTAACCAGTATACATTGAGTCATAGGTTGAGCCTATGTGTTTTCTATGCGATATGTATTTACTTCATAGGTTATCTACACTGTCTTGGAATGAATCACTTCTATTTGTGATATATGCTTCTCTTGCTCACGGAGTACCCAGTGTACTCACCCCCTTCGCTTTCCTACCATGTAGGTTAATTTAGTAAGCTCGAAGCTCTGTAAGGATTGTGCGACTTTTTGACATTTTGGGAGTACTTCCACATGTGGGTAGTCTCCTATTTTGTACTTTTATTGTCTAGTGGCTCGTGAACTGTATTTGTGTAAATATACTTTATCATTTTGCGAGTTAACTTTTGATTGCCTTGCATTTGTAAAAGATTTTTTGTATGAAATTTTGATACTTGAGTTGAGTTTGCCTGGAGTTGAGATTGTTTGAGTGTACTAGAGAGTCATGAAGTTGTGGTTGGATGTGCATATAGAAGTGTGTTTGAATTCATTTGCAGGTTTTGGGAATTTTAAAATACAGCCGTTGTGTTGCCCAAAAATTTTCAAAAAAAAAGAAAAAAAGATATTCGGTTAGCCTTGCATAGTCAGATTAAGGACATTGTGAGTGTCTTTAGCCCAAGTATACGACGGTTGTCATGGGCCCGATGTGGTACTGGGTCGTGACAAGTACAATGTCTCTGCTATCTTTAATGTTGCTAACCTTTCTCCTTTTGATATGGATTCAAATTTGAGGACAAATCTTCTTGAGGAAGGAGGGATTGATGTGAGCAAGAGTAAGGATCACCATGGAGACGGCGTACATGACAGGGGTGAGCTTGTCATTCCAGTTGGACCTATGTCTAGAGTTAGGACCAAGAGAATTAAGGAGGCTCTCTATGCGCATGTGGGCCAACTTATGGAGAGGATGAAACTAGCCAAGCCTATTGGAGGTGAGCTAGTTAGATCACAACCCAAATTGATCCACTTGTCTCAAATCCTTAAATCAGATTTACTTAGAACTTGAAGACCATTGTGTTAGGCTATTCTTCGACATTTGAAGCCCAAGAGGAGGCCTGCTTATGACCAGACTTGGCATCTCAATAAGACCAGACCTATAGGCGCATACTTATATTCTATTTTGGACTTATTTATATTTTAGGCTTCTATGTATTTTAAACCCAAGCCTTTTAGCATTAGGCCTAGGTACCAATACTTATGCTTTAGGTTTTTGGAAGACAACTTTGCGAATAGATTATTCTTGTATTGCCACAAGCCACAAAGTGAGGATTTTCACCTCTTATTCTTGTTACATTAGGAATCAACAATTAACTTATGAATTTCGTCAAAATTTTGGTGTGTTTGTTTGGTTCAATTTCTTGGAATTAATTCCCATCAACTTGGAACGAGTTTCCCTAAGGTCTAATAGGAGCGAATTCCTTGCATGTCCCTTTCTTTTCAATTGTATTAATTATGTCCTATTGAAGAACATCATAGTCGAACCAAAAGAATCAAGAAATCTTCATCATTCTACAAAATCAACGTGTTTTCATTCTCTGAAACAATCACGAATAAACCATCATCAATCCATGCATCTATTTCACTCGCGTGACCTTTGTTGGAGAGTAAAGAGTTTCCTCCTCTCTCAACATCTTAGCAAACACCCACCTAAACACCTCTTAAACTAACTTAGAGCCGAGTAGTGGGAGACCCAAATACATTCGGGAGCTTCACTATGTAGCTAATGCAAAGCACCGACTGATATGTTTCTCAAGGGAGCAAGTAACTGCTTAAAAATATAATTGTGTTCCCAGTCTTCTAATATTGGGCAGCCACCAACTGAAAGCAATTGGGTCTTCAATCCACACTTATAACAAAAGATGAGCTATTTATCTTTAGGTTCTCCTTAGAGGAAACAACAGGAAGGTACTAGATATAGGGCCCTAACACATTCAAGGTAAGTCATTGTTCTTGTGGAAATGGGAGTTAGGATTCAAGTTAGATAGAAATGAGATTAAATCTACTCCAATTTGGGTTAAAATGCATAAAATCCCTCTTAAATATTGGTCATCTGAGGGTTTGAGTTATTTGGCTAGTTATATTGGAATTCCCTTGGCTATAGATGATAACACTGCTAATATAAAAAGAGTTGGCTATGCTCGTGTGTGTATTGAATTGGAGCAAAAGCAAAGCATGCCAAATAATATTCCCATCGTGAAGTTTAATTTAAGTGAAGAGTTGGTGGAAGAGAAAATTATGTTATCCTACTCGTGAAATCCATACATGAAACCTGGTACCAAAGTGTGGATCCCTAAGAGGAGTGTTAATGAGGTAGTTACTGAAAGTAAACAATAGTCAAGTGCACCTGAAACAAAACCAATAGGTTGTGAAGTGGGAAATGCAATAATTCAACCAATGACTAATTATGTTAATTTGGGAAAAACATAAAGTGGTCTCATGACAGTATCTAAAGTGGGAATTGGTCAGATTGTTGAGGATCCAGGTGTAACATCTAGTGACAAATTTAGCTATGTTGAAGAGAAGATATCCTTTGAAACCTCCGTGCAGTGTGTTGAATTAGTTGATAGAGAAGAAAATCAACAGTATATGACTATTAGAATCCAACAAAAAAATCAACAGTATGTGACTACTAGAATCTAACAAAATAATATGGAAGACATTATGTAAGAGGCTACATCTTAGACTTAGCAGCAGAAGGCCAAAGCAATAGTGAATAGAAACAATAATCAGGAAACCAGTCATGAGATAACTGAAGTTAAGAATGTTGACAGATTAACTACCCCAGGAGATATAAATATTGTTAATGAAGAGAGCAGCAGTAAACTTTTCAAGAAATGTCAATTTATGTTTTACTTTAAATCTAGTTGGAGCTCCATTACTAGAGGAAACCTTTTCTACGACCAAGCAATATAAGCGTACTTTACCATAGTAATTTTTCCCTCTGCATTTTCCTTTGTTATGTTCCTTTTTCATGTTTTTCATTAAATTAACTTTGTGGAGATCTTTACATTTCCTCTATTCACATGATGCATCGCATTGTTTCTTCCATGGTTTTTATTTTTAAAGGTATAAGTGGGATAAAAATAAAAAGCATCTTAAATTAGGGATTGGATTGTTTCAACTCATAGTAGGTATTGAGGTCTTTGTAAATTTAAGGCCATCAATTGTTTTACCATAGTTATTGTGCTTTATTATTGGCACACATAGATAAGCAATGTAACTTCCCATTCTTTTCCTATAATTTTTTTTTGAGTGCATGTGATTCCAGACTATTTTGTTAGTTTATGTCCTATAACCAATCGATTACATGTAGTTTAGTGATATAATATTTAAAGATATTCCTTATCTTATACATATTCATATGTATATCATAAAGTCTATGAAGTAAATATACATTGCAAATGAAATTATGATGAGATCATAATTATGAGATTCATATTGCATTTATATATTATCCATAGATTGTTTTTAGTCATTGTTATATTGAGGTTAGATATTAATATGGCATAAAAAGATTAGCAAACTTTATGTATTAGCAAACTTTATGTTTCTTCCTTATAAAGAAAGTAGTTAATCTTATAGACTAAAGTTTGAAGATACTTAGATAAACTTATGGATATCTATTAGAAAATAAGTTTACTAAACTAACCTTATGTGAGAATTTCATTTAGAACATTATGAACATTATTTTTATGTTTATATAAATTCTCTTTGTAATAATTATATAAGTGATTCTTTTGACTCGAGATATTCAAAGTATCTCATAGGGATTGCTATATTTTGATACTATTCATGACATATTCTAGTGAAGGGTAGCTATATGTTTTGTTGGTTTGGTGGAAACCATTATCAAAGAGAAAATGTTTCTAAATGGGCTGAAGTTTATTCCAGCAGATTGGCAAACCTGGAGCAATCACTTTAAGCATCCTATAGGAAGGATTATTGTCGCAATAGATCCAACTTACCTTATTCTCTCTAACTGCTACTGCACTGATCAACTACTACATTGTGAACTTATGTTAAAGTCACTTGACATTCTTATAACTATAACTGTGGTTTATGGTGCTAATTGGGAATTTCAAAGGGTTGGCTTATAGAAGCACCTACATGATATTTATCTAAATATATTAATCCTGTAGATGGTGAGAGGGGATTTTAACTGCTTATTAGCTTCTTCTGAAGCCTTAAGGACTAGGAAGGTTACATATCGGGATACTAAAGAATTGACCTAATTAACTTCTTCTTTAGGACTTATTGAGATATCAGGGGTCTATATTCACATGGAACAATCACCAGAAGGGTAATAGAAATGTCCAAAGAAAGCTGGGTAGGTGCTTAGTAAACAATAGTTGACTTACTCAAGTAACTGAAAGCTATACAATGTTTGAGGAACCTCTATTTTTTCATCATACTCCTAATCGGATATGCATCCATGGTAACTCTTTTAAATGATGATCACCTTTCAGGTTCTTCAACTCCCTACTCAAGCACTCTTAACTTGATTCAATTATTGCAAATGTTGTTGGTATGAATGAGCAGGGTTCTAACACTTTCCAATGTTTTCAAATGCTGAAATGTATTAAAGCTTAACGCATTAAGGTTGCTAAGCTTAATATGAGTCCTTTGAAATTTAGTAAAGAATAGGCCCCCAAGAAGCTATCTTTGATCTGAAAGATTTTATCCAAGGATCCTACTAGTTCCTCACTCTTATAGGCAGAGAAATCTGAACTATGTAGTTACTTATAGATCATTAAGGAATATTGAGAGCATCTGAAAAAAAAAAGTCTAGAATCCAATAGTTACAAGAAGGTGAGAGAAATTCTAAATACTTTTTCAGTGTGATTCAAGGCAGGAGAAATAGAAACATAATATCTTGTCTTGATAATAAGAATGGAATGAAGATAAATGATCAAGAGGAATTCAAACGAGTTGCCATAAGTCACTTTTAAGCAATAAATGGGGTATCTACTCACACTACAAGCCTTCCTACCTGTCTAATTAGTCGAATGGTTGGGCCCATCAAATAGAACACTACTTAGGAAAGTCATAGGTGAAGAAATAAAGGAGTTTCTGTTTTCATTTCATCTAGATAAGTCTCCTAGGATGGATAGCTTTAACACCAGATTCTTTCATGAGAAATGGAACCTGTTATAAGTATCAGTTGTTATCTTCAGTAGTGGTACGTTACTCACTGAAATCAACAAGACATTTCTCAGTTTGGTAACCAAGGTCCCCAACCTAAAGAAGTTGAATGACTACAGAATATTATCATGCTGCAATGTGCTATATAAGATCATTTGTAAGATCCTTGCCAATATATTGAGAAATACTCTGCCTAGTATTAATAATCATGGTTAGGGTGCATATGTTCTAGGGAGAAGTATGGGTGACAATATAATATTAGCTCAAGAATTATTCAGACTATTCATAAGGAACATGTCCAAAGTTGTGCTCTTAAAATAGATTGCTCTAAGGCGTATGACACAGTTAACTAGGGTTTCATTATCAATGCTCTCCATGCTTTTGGCTATCCTAGCAAGTTCATTAGCTGGATCTATTCTTGCATATCAATAGTTTCTTATTCAGTGTTTATGAATGGGGATCCTATGTATCTTTATTATGCAGCTAAGGGAATTAGGCAGAGAGATCTTTTTTCTCCCTACTTATTCATTATCGTTATGGAAGTTCTTCAGAGATTGACACAGATATAAATTGATGAAAGCTCAAATTTCAGATATCATTATCGTTCTCGTGAGCTCAATATCACTCAACTTTGTTTTGCAGATGATCTACTTATGTTATATGCTAATGACTGTGCTCCAATTGAGGTAATCTTAACATCTCTATAGAGAATCCAAGATGTATTCAGTCTAAGGTTTAACCCTCAAAAGAGTTCTGTTTACCTTTCCAAACAAAGTCCAGTGGACTCCTCTAGGGCGATAATTAATATAGGGCTTTCAATACAACAATTGCCTTTTAAATACTTGGGTGTTCCCATCTCTACAAGGACGCTAAAGGAAGTCGAATGCAAACTTCTGTTGGATAAAGTTCATAAAAGAATCACTAACTAGAGCAATAGATTTTTGTCTTGTAGAGTTAGGTTACAGCTAGCTATATCCATTGTCAATAATGTACATATTTATTGGCTGGCACACTTAGCAATACCTACAAGAGTATTGAAAAAGATTGACAGAAGTATACAAGACTTCATATGGAATAGAAAAAATGTCAACCGTAAAAAGATGTCCAAGGTTAAATGGAGTGTCATTTGTTTACCCAAAGAATATAGTGGATTAGGTATTAGCTCAGCTAGTAGAATGAGCAAGGTATTGTTAGCTAAAAAGCTATGGAGGATTTGCTATGATAAGGAGAGTCTCTAGGTGAAATGGGAGTACATGTTTTGATGTTAAACAATGAAGCATTTAGTTTATAGCTCAAGAAGTACTCAATCATATGCTTTTCAACAAATATTATGTACCAAATCTTTGCATTCTCAAATCAAGAATTACATTAGAGATGGGAAAGGCACAACATTTTGGTTTGACAACTGGTATTCTCTTAGACTGTTATGTAAGACTCAATATTTTTCAGCTTTAACATGGTTAATCCTTGAAAACACCAAAATGCACATATTTGTTTGCAACTCCAATTGGTTATGGAGGTGAGAACTTTCTAGTTTGATCTTCCTTACTTCATCTTCTCTTTTTATCTTCTCTCATTTTTTCTTATTGGGAATACTCGAAGGGTCTTCCTATATGTTGTTCACATAAATTTGCAAATTTATTTAGATGTATAATATGTTAAGCAATGTTATCATTAGCTATTAAAATATTATTCAATAAGCATGTGTGAAAGTACGACACTTAAAGATATTACTCATTTTCCTTTGAAATATTTGTGGGGCATTTTTTAAACCGAATGGCATCACTAACCATTCGTAATAACCTTATAGAGTAAAGAAAGCTCTATATAAAATACTATCTTTATTTATTTTTATATGCCAAAATCCTCTATTATAGTCAAATTTAGAGAATATTTGTTTTCCTTTTGTTAAGTTTATTAATGCTTCTTTGTGATGTAAAATGTATCCATCAAATGTTGCATTATCATTTAATTTTTTTATAATTTACTATTTTTATAGCTTTACTTCTAATTATTTTTGCATGGTTTCTAACTAAGTAGATCTAATTATCTTTATGTTTTCTAGTTCAAGAAATTGTTTTCTAAATTCTTCTTAATCTTCTAAATTATATCTCATAGTAGTTTATTTTTTGTTTATATACCATTTATAAGTTTGCTTCTTATTATCCCAAATTGTAATGGATTATAGAGTAATTTTCTTTATCTTTCATTTTACTAATTCTAGCCCATCTTTGATGGTTTTTACTGTTAATAGTTATTTTCTATAATATTAATTTATAAATAAAATTTTAATTATTAAATTATTTATTTTAATAAAATAAAATATTTTTTACTAATAACTTTAAATAAATATTATATAAAATTAAAATATTTTGTTTATTTATAAAAAGAATTATTTTTATTTTAATTTGAACAATTACAAATTACAAATTAAAAACCATAACCTGAAATCAAATTTGCTTTAATATACACAACAACAAAAACAACAACAATAATTCAATGAAAATCTCGTTGATACTTAAGGAGCCGTTGATTTGTATAAGAGAAAGGTAATAGGAATGGAAATGAATATAGTAAGGAATACGAATTGATATTATCATTATAATTATGATGGTTGGTTAAGAGGAAGCAATGATTACCATTACCATTAATAGTAATTAGTTTGTGAAAATACTAAGAAATAAAATTTTATTATAATTAATTAATTAATTATATTTTAATTAATTAATTACAATATAATTATTAATTAATGAATGAATCATATGTTAATTAATTATATTGTAACTAATTAATAATATTTTAATTACAATATTTTAATTAATGAATAATTATATTTTAATTAATTAATTAATTAATTATATTGCAATTAATGAATTATAATATTTTAATTAATGAATGAATTATATTTTAAATAAAATATAAAAACAAATAATAAAAAGATAAATAAAAAATAAAAGATACAATAAGAAAATAAATATTCTAACTTACACGTTAATAAAAAAAGTTATTGAAGAAAAATAAGAGGGAAGTATGTTTCATACGGTAATTTGAAGCCGGTTACAGTGTAACTGTCCACAGGGAGCACAGCCTCAAATGCCTATAAAATCCGAAGATATTATCCATACAACCCTAGCCGAACGATAATAATCTCTCTGTCACTTATAACCTAAATCTGTTACTTTCTTCTGTTTCAAGGTATCTCTTTAATTCATAAGGCTTTTCTGATTAATTTTATCTCTATTTGCATATCTGTTCCTGAGCTGTGGTTTGGCTGCGAAGAATGAAATGAATACTGGTGAAGCTTGATAAGAAGAGGGAAACTTAAAGAAAAGTTTACTCCTTTTCACGTTAAGTCAGCTGGGTATTGGTTTTCTAGGTTTTCTAAGGGAATGTCGGCAACCGTGGCTTTGTGGGTTTTGTTATTGACACATTCGAAATGATTCTGGCTTTTACTGTCTTAGTTTTGGGTTTTTAATGGGATTTGTGCTTGTGAGAAATGATCTGCTTTGCAGTATCAAAGGTCCACTTATAGTTGTTTTCTTTACTTTTGACATTTGATTCATGTTTTATATTCCAAGCGAGTATATTGTTACTCGTCTTGAGTCTGGACCTCATTTGAGTGCTAGCTTACGATGTTACATATAGATGGATTTGAATGATCTAAATGTTGTTAATTAGTGGTTTTGATGTCTCTGTTTCACGACTTTGTAACCAGAACACAGCTGAAATGGCATTCTATAACAAACTTGGAAGCTTGGTGAGGCATAGCTTTTCACAGAATGGAAAACCTCCTATGTCATCTATGTTAAACTCAATCCGCTGCATGTCATCTTCAAAGCTTTTTATTGGAGGTCAATACTTAAATACAACAATAAGGGCAACTTCTTGGCATACTCGATCTAAATGCAGTACCATTGACGTTATATTTTTTTAGGTCTTTCATTTGGAACAGATGATCAGTCTCTGAAGGATGCATTCTCTAGTTTTGGGGATGTTGTTGACGGTAATTCCATTACTCAAGTTATATTAACTATCAAGTATCACTATAGACATTTTGAGAATGCCAACTCGTGTAGTTCCTACATGCTTGTTACAGAAAGTTAATGTCTATCCTACCCTTGTTTCTCATACCATCACTTGTGCAGTTGATTTGCGATTGTTACATGGAACATAGATCTTTTATATGCTAGCTTTTGTGCAATTGATCCATGACTACTTTATCTTGGAAGATGTCCGGATGTATCGTTCCAATTTTTGGGTCAAATCCCTTCATGAACTGATTCACAACATGTTCTAAATTCTATTTAGTTTCTCTCGTCTTGTTATAAACAAGCAAGCAGCAAAGTTATCAAGGACTTAAGTACTACCTGCACTAAAAGAAGTCAATCTAAGGAATTGATTGCTTCTCTGAGGCGAAAAGGATTTGCACATCTGTTTAGTGACAAACTGTTTATGGTTTTATTCTTAGTTAACGTTTTAAATTGATCCTTGCTTTGATGCATTCTTTATCACCTTTTTCTGCTTTGATTTTAGCTTTTCACTATTTCTTTTCTGTATTCAAATAGTTGGCATTCTGAGGTATTAAAGGATTCTCTTCTTGATGACCTTTTGCTTGGTTTTTAACTGTTTTGAGTTTTGTACACAGCAAGAGTTATCTTAGATAGAGATACTGGGAGGTCAAGGGGATTCGGATTTGTTAGCTTCACAAGCAGTGAATCCGCCAACTCTGCAATGTCAGCCATGGATGGCCAGGTAGGGTATCACTTAGTGACATTTCAAGAATGCTTTTGGACTAAATTGTTCTGAACATTGCAATGGTTATTTCAGGAGCTACATGGACGAAATATCCGTGTGACTTATGCCAATGAGAGACCTAGTGCACCACGATCTTTCAACAACTATGGTGGGAATCAAGGTTTTGAAGGAAATCGCTATTAATATGTTGATTGCATCATGGGCTTGCTTATGTAGTTAGTTGGTTCTTACTTTATTTGGATTGAAATGAAATGCGTGAGAGTTATTTTCTGATATTAATATAACATTTTTCAGTTTTTACTTGTTGCGTACATGGATAAGTGCAGCTTTACGTTTGTTTTCTTCGTATGCCTATTATTAGCCTCGTTGTTTGCTGTAGGGAATTCTTGTAATTTCACCTTAGCACGTAAAATGGCAGTTTAGTGCATGCAGGAAATGGAAAATGGCTCGTGCAATGTAGCCTGCATTTTAATGTAGCTATAGCCTACCGGTTGAGGAAGGTCCAATTTTCTGAACATGTGGAAGCAGTGAAACAAATCTGGTTACTATTTTCGTATCTGCTAGTGCCAGACTGGACGCTTTGCCCCGTGCAATGGCTCTAGCAATTTGTAAGAGAGAATGCTTATACTCGGTAGCATTTTATGACTAAAAGGAGATTAACTTTTATCAGGCGTCTTATAATCGTTACGTTTCAATTATCTGGTCCGACTTGGTTAATATATCAGCTGCACTTAGACCACCTTAGAATTCCTGATACCATTGTAAAGGAAGAGGGTTTGATTGTTTTAGAGTAAGATATGATAATTTTGAAAAGTCATTTGAACCGGTTTGGCATTAAGAGGGCTTTAGAAAATTACTACAAAAGGCTATCAAGGACTAACTTGTACTGGGAGAATTG
Source organism: Erythroxylum havanense (assembly GCA_024752395.1). Taxonomy (NCBI): domain Eukaryota; kingdom Viridiplantae; phylum Streptophyta; class Magnoliopsida; order Malpighiales; family Erythroxylaceae; genus Erythroxylum; species Erythroxylum havanense. The sequence goes on from JANTNU010000001.1 coordinate 17,626,071, forward strand.
GTACTGAAAATAAGCAGAGCCTGGGAAACGATGGATAGGAGGAGAATCAAGGAAAAGGTGAGGTGGGAGAAAGCTATAAGACGGATTATGGAAAAGATGAACGATGGTAGTTCGGAAAGAAGAGGGTGATGGTTAACAGCAAGAACAATGAAACAAAGAGGACAGCTCAAACAAGTCAATATATGTCATAAATTATTCTATGTCATGTCAACAAAAATTTAGTTGAAGTATTCGGGTCAGGAGAAGTCTAAAAATATGTAGTGTTAGTTCTAACTAATAAAGAAACCGTTTATGATATATATATAATAAAAAAGACTAGACATAACAGAAAATGATAATAGATAAAAATAAATAATACAATAAATACATTACAAGGTAAGGAATAAAAAGGATAAAATAAATAAATACACAAAAAAAAACAAATATACCATTACAAGAAAATGTTTAGGTTAAGTGAGGAAATGCTTAGACTAAATAATTAAAGAGGAAGAGCTACATGTTAAAAGATTAAGCTAAATACAAAATATAAGATTAGAAGAAAAATGCTTAAATGACCTATGAAAAGAGAAGGACCGCTCTATACGAGATTTTTTACCCGTATTCCAATATATCGAAGTTTTCTATTGAGGGTTTCGGTAAATTTTAGCAGAGTCATATCATTATTAATCACCTCCTCTGGTTCTTTTTAGCCTTCATTTTTTCCTCTTATAATCTCTATGTACAACATTCTCACATCTCCTAACTAGAGCATCATGATGTCTTTTCTTAATATGTCTTCAAAATATAGTAATCCTTATTCTAACAAAGCACCATCATCTCCATCATCATCATCATCACCCAGTTCGAAAATCCCGCAATAAAGCAGGGTCTGGGGAGGTCCGATAGTACGGTCTTATCTCTACATAGTAGAGAGGCTGTTTCCGGTGAACCCACATGTAAATGAGACAATATATGAATGATGCATGTAACAGAAACAATTCATAAAATATAAAATAAATGAGAATACAAGTAAAGGAGAAATAAAAGCACTAAACAGAAATAATAATAAAAATACCCAAATCTCAAGATATATCTAAAATAAATGCAAATAACACTAATAATACTAATCACAAATAATAATAATAATAATAATAATAAATAAATAAATAAATAAATAAAAAGTCAATAAATAAATAACTTGTTACTATGTATCTATTTGATGAACCAACATTCAACCCAATAAAGCATGACTGATCTAATCATTAAATGATAGAATTTACCTTTGAGCTTGAATGGTATTTTCTTATCACATAAAACTTGTGATGTACTTTTCTATTTAAGCTACTTTGATATGATACGGTGAATGATGTCTTCATTAATCTCTCAATTGCTTTGGATGATTGATCTTATATACTTAAAACACTATTTTGTGGTATAACTTATGAACCAATCTTTATCTCTATATTAGAAACCATAATATGACTCAAAAAGTTTTCTAAGTACTCAGTCTTAATCATTCTCAATTTAAAATCCTTCAACTCTAACGTATCTATTGGCAGTTAGATAATATGAAAGGATATAAGATGAACAGCCACATAACATAACCTCCGTCGGTTATGTTTATTCTCATATAAAACGAGAATTCAGGGAGTGAAATAAAAACGTTCATTACGATAAAATAGAAAAATTCTCTCATTCTTTCTCACGTGAAACATACCATCAAAGTTTAGAGTTTAGGATGTGGATTAATGGTGACTCTAGTAACCAATCATGAACATGGATTAACAAACAGAAAATCGATCAACCGCTTTTGCATTAAGGCTAGTCCTTATATATAAAGCTACATTAGTATCAGAGCCAATATTGTGTTTACGTTTACATCATACTTAAATATCCACACAAAGGCTTGAAACTTCTCATTCTTGTTTCAAACATTAATGCGTTAAATGGTTTTACAGAACTTCTCCACGTAGAGGCTTAAAACTTCCCATTTTTTGTTTGTTTCAAATGATTAAGTGTGTTCTAACCACTTTATGAATGTGGTCTCATATAATGTAATTTGAAATATTCCATAAATATATTTCATGGGTAATTTTTATTTTATTTAAAATAATGTTATATAAATGAATTTTATATAATTTTGTATGTAAATTTGTTTTATATGTATTAAGTTTTTTTAATTGTAAATTAGTTTTACATATAAGATTTTTTTTTGCATCTTTGTGATATGTTCAATTCAAAAATAAGTTAATTAAATTATAAAAATTCCTAATTCAATTTTTTTGTATGAGATGATTATGAGCTTAGCGAAATTTTCGATCATACTATATAAATTATGGATTTTTAGATAATTTAATTAATGAAAATATGCCTTACGTCATGTTTATATATATTTGTAGATATGGCAACTAAAATATTAATAGGTGATTTATCTACCCCTGAAAAATTGGATGGGTCTAATTATGATATGTGGCAAAAGAAGATTCAATATCTTCTAAATGAACTAGAATTGCTCAAACATTTGACCAAAATAATGACTACGCCTTCAATCTAAGTCAAAGACGGAAACCATATTAATACTGCTAGTGAGCAATATCAAGCATCTTTAAAGGCTTATGTAGATTGGTCCAAAAAGGATCATATGACATGTTATACAATGTTGTATTTCATGCATGACGATTTAATTGGAGAGTTTGAGGATTGTGCCACTGCTAAGGATATATGGGACAAACTTAAGATCACTTTTGGTTAAACATTTGCTACAAGGTTTCGTGTTTTGCACCTTAAGTACATGAACTACGAGATTAATACGACTCATACTATGGCTAAACATTTAAGAACCATGAGTGTTATGGTTCGTGATCTTAAGGCAGCTGGTTGGGCTATCTTTGAGAAGAACAAGTCTTGAATGTGATTCGGGCTCTTCCAAATCATACTGTGTACTGGAAGAATGTGAAACTTGTTTTGACACATAATGAAAATGTCAAACTTTTCAGAGATCACTAAGCACCTCGAAATGGAGGAGGATCGCTTAAAAGCATCTGACTCCTTCAATGTGGCTCTTGTTGCTAAAAGCAAAGGATCAAAGGGCAACAATGCCAAACGAGGCAAAGAAAAGGTTCTCAGTCTCCTCAAAGGAATGGACCAAAAGGTCATATTGTCAAGAAGCAAAAGATTAAGGGCCAAGGAGAGAAAAACATGGCACGTGTGAAGTGCTATAATTGTGGAAAGAAATGTCATTTTGCTCGGGATTGTCCTGAACCTAAGAAGGTACCTTTCTTATCCATAACTCCTGAGTTATATGTGTGTTCTCATGCATTAGTTGCTAATTGTCTTCCTAATTAGATAGTAGATACGAGAGCAAGCAAGCACATAGCTCGGGATCGAGCTAGTTATGTAGACTTTCATCGGTATCTAGTGGATTCACAAATTGTCATTTTAGGAAACGACAGTGAAGAAGATGTCTTAGGAATAGGGACATATTAACTTAAGTTACGTGGGGGACATACTTTGCTTCTCCATGATGCTCTCTATGCACAAGGGGTGCAATGTTGCCTTGTGTCTCTAGTAACTTTAATGAAATCATGATTCGTTTTTAGTTCTAATAATTATGAATTGGATATTATGCTACATTGAGAAACAATTTTCTAATTCTTGATAATTCGTCTTCTGTTTATATTTCATATTTTGACCCTGATTCTGAATCTGTTAAATGGCATGCTAGACTTTGTTACATTAGCCAAGATAGATTGAGTAGGCTAGCTAAAGAAGGTCTTTTAGATTGACTCACTAAGGTTAAGCTGCCTAGATGTGAGTCATGTTTAGCTAATAAGGCAACCATGAAACCTTTTGGTAAGGCTTCAAGGGTGTCTAAACTTTTATAGCTTATTCACTTTGATATCTGCAGACCCATAAATTTTAAGGCACGTCATAGGGCTATCTATTTTCTCACTTTGACTATTCTGACTATGGGTATGTATATCTTTTAGCTCATCGTTATGAAGTGCTTAATGTGTTCAAACATTTTATGACTGATGTTGAGGCACAATTAGAAAGAAGAGTTAAAACTCTTCGGACTGATCGCAGTCAAGAATATCTATTTGATATGTTCAAAGAATTTTGTGAGAAAAAAAGGGTATAATAAAACAACTAACAGTACCTCGTACTCCACAACAAAACAGTGTTGCAGAGCGTAGAAATCAAACATTGCTTGACATGGTCAGGTTAATGATAGCACACGCTCGTCTTCCAATTAGTTTTCGAAGAGATACATTGCTCACGACAACTTATATTTTCAACCGTGTGCCAAGCAAAAGTGTACCCGCCACTCCATATGAGTTATGAAATGGAAGAAAGCCCTCTTAAATCATTTGTGCTTATAGGGTTTGGCTAATTATGTACACAACCCAACTCATAAACATGGGAAACTTGGTCCAAGAGCCACTAAAATGCTGTTTATAAGATACCTTAAATATTCTAAAGGGTATGTTATATTTGGTGAGCACCCGAATGGTGGCATAATGGAAGTTGTTTCCTGCAATATAGAGTTTCTTGAGAATGAGTTCTCCAGCATAGTGAAATAAAAAAGGATCTAGATTTGTATGAGTTACAACTGAATAATCTCGGTGAGGGGGAGAATTTAGTTATTCACTAAGTCATTGAGACTTTTCCTGCCCAAGAGAGCCAAATTGAGAACGAGTTTCGTCTTCCATCTCTAAACCAAGAACCTATGGATAGTATATATGTTCAAAATCTCACATCTCAAGGGGATAGTGGGAGTGGTTCTTACCATAATCTGAACCCCACATCTCCAACAGTTAGGGGAGAGATCCTGAATCAGGGCAAACAAATGTAGGTCTTAAACTCCAAAGAAGTGAGCATGGAAGAATTCCTCAACGATTTTTTCAAATCGAAGAGGAAATATTCCTTTGTACTCATTTGAAAATAGAAAAACCAACCTTTTTTCAAGAGGTTGTTGATTCACCTAACCACACAAAGTGGATGGATGCTATGAGGGATGAAATGAACTCAATGATATGAAATTCGGTTTGGGAACTAGTTGATCTTCCGCTCCAACAAAAGTCAATTGGAAATAAGTGGGTTTTTAAGATAAAATGTAAGGTGGATGGAATGATCGACAAGTTCAAGGCTCGTTTGGTAGTGAAAGGCTATACCTAAATAAAAGGTATAGACTATAAAGAGACATTTTCTTCTATGGTAAGATTTGCCTCTATTCTCTTACTTTTGGCTCTGGTTGCCCATTTGGACCTGGAGTTGTTTTAAATTGGTTTAAAAGCTGCTTTCCTCAATGATAACCTTGAGGAAGAAATTTATATGAATCAACCTATTAGTTTCGTGTCAAAAGATTAAGAAAATAAAGCGTGTCATCTTAAAAGATCTATATATAATCTCAAACAATCTTCCAAATCGTGGTATTTTAGAGTCCATGAAGCCATTACTTTTTTTAGCTTAGTCATGATTTTAGAAGACCATTGTGTGTATGTCAAGAGAACAACAAGTAGGATTTTATTTCTCACTTTGTATGTTGATGACATATTACTAGCTGGCAATAATATGGAGATACTCAAGACCACTAAAGAGTGATTGTCCTCTATCTTTGATATGAAGCACATGGGTGAAGCTAGGTGTGTCCTAGGTGTGGAAATAACTAGAAATCGTCCCAAGAAGCTTCTTGGTTTAAGTCAGGAAACATATATTAATAAAATCTTGAAACTTTTTCGAATGCATTATTCCAAACCCGTTGACACTCCAGTTGAAAAAGGTCTTACCTTGAGTCTTGATCAATGCCCTAAAATGGAGAATGAAAAAGAAAAAAATGAGTAATGATCCCTATGTTAGTGCCGTAGGAAGCTTAATGTATGCTACGTTATGTACACGGCCTGACATTTGCTTTGCAGTTAGTTTGGTAAGTCGTTACCAAAGCAACCCAAGACCTGCTCATTAGCAAGCAGTCAAAAGGATTTTTCGCTACCTTCGTGGTACTTCAGACCCTGTCCTTGGCTATCAAGGCAGAGATTTAAGGTTAAAGGGATATTCGGATGCCAAGTGGGGTGGTGACCCGGATGAGTCTAGGTCAATCTTAGGATATGTTTTCACCTTGGGAGATAGATCCATATCTTGGTGCAGCAAAAAACAAGACTGTATAACATTATCAACAATAAAAGCATAATACATTGCTTGTTGTCTTGCCGCTTAGGAGGCAATATAGTTGAGAATTTTTCTTCAGGATCTTAATCTTGAGAAGTTTTTTTCAAGATCTTAATCTTACTCTCAGAGTTAATAATCCTGCTGAAATGTTATGTGACAACACTGCAACCATATAGTTTGCTAAAGATCCGAAATTTTTCAAAAAATCTAAGCATATTTAAAGGCATTATCGTTTTGTAAGAGACACCATAAAAAATAAAGAGGTTGCTATAAAGTATATATCTACTAACAAGATGGTAACTGATCCCCTAACTAAACCTATTCCCCGAGATTCGTTTAAGGCTCATGTGATGAGTTTAGTTTTACGTAGGGTTTAGTTTTTCCATTGAGTTATATCTTATTGTCTAATGAACATGTTTTCAATTGTAACGAGTTTTTGTTTAATAAAAGTTTATTTGTCAAATGTTCATTAGTGCGTAATTACATGATAAGGCACAGTGTAATGTTACCACATACCCGGCTTCTGATTGATCTTATCATACAGGCAATTACCCTAACGCTTGAATAGCGGGTAGGATGAGACTTCACAATATTAATATTCAGTAATATTGTGTTATCTTCATACTTGTGTAGTATGCATGATAAGTTTTTATATTTGAATAGTCACCTTAGTAAGTCTAAGATAAGACTCTGATGAGTCGGATGTGAAAGATTCAGACTTCACATTGAAGCCTTAAAGCCAAATCTCGAGTGTCAAGATTAACATTAGGTATGTTAATCTAGTGGCTCGGATTAGTTTTTAAATAAAGTCAGATTCGTGATTTGCATGGCATAAAAGAGTGACATGCCCAACTTAGTGGGAGCTATGCTATGATACACATTTCATATTGTGTATGCTATATAACAACATTCTTGTGGAGTGACAGTTAAATCTCTTTCTCTATCACTGTATGATCCCATAGACTTTAATGTCTAATCGAATGAAACCTTTCGACTTAGAACTATGATATGAAGTCAAGACTTGGTGTTGCTACTTTAGTATGTTTTTCCAAGGGCTAAGTTGTATACAATCCAACGGAGCACATTAGGAAAGCAATTAAGCTAAGATGGTTTATTATAGGTATCTAAGGAAGAATCTTTTCCTTCATCAACATATCAGCCCGGGCGATTATACTTGGTGTATAATCACATGATATATCTATGAGCATAAAGGGATAGTGTATGCGTTTGGTGATATTTTGGATGATTTGAGGTGCTATGACTATGTGAAAGTGTTATGTTAGTTAAATGATGACTTAATATAATACTACTGGTTCTTTAATGATCACACGCCCCATTCTCAGTATAACACGTGAAATTTTAGAGAGATGATTTAACTCGTGGCTTATGTGGTTGAGTGAGAATTGTTGGCAGTTAGACAACATGAAAGGACACAAGATGAACAGCCACATAACATAACCTCTGTCGGTTGTGTTTATTTTCATATAAAAGGAGAATTCAGGGAGTGGAATAAAAATGTTCATTATGATAAACAAGAAAATTTCTTTTATTCTTTCTCATATGAATCACACCATCAAAGTTTAGAGTTTGGGACGTGGATTAAAGGTGACTCTAGTAGCCAACCTTGAAATGTGGATTAACAAACAGAGAATCGATCAACCGTTTCCACATTAAGGTCAGTCCTTATATATAAATCTACAGTATCCCTCAAAAGTTTTAACTTGATATTGACACTCTCTTTTTTCTCATTTACCAAAACAATGCCATCGAAAAAAAATTATATATCAAGGGACGTCTCATTGGATATTTTTAGCGAGCACATCCATCACTATTGTAAATAAAAAGGACTCAACAAGGAGCTTTATTGTAGCCCAATATCAATAGAAAAATATTATGTATCTCCTTATATGGTTCTTACTCTAGTTCTTGCATATCCCTAATAACTCAAATATAGGTCATAAGAACTTTCTTAACTTTTAAATACCTTCATATGATGTTCTTAAATACCCTATCATAAGTCTTCTCTAAGTCAATAAAAACTATGTATATGATACATTGTCTTTTCTTGCAATTTATGTGCGATCCTTGTTGAATTAGAAATCATAAGTTGGATTAGTTATTTTCTAACTGGGAAATAGAAGTTTGGATAAAGAGAAATTCAAATTAAAAATGTATGGTTAATAGAAATTTGGATCAAAATAAATTTAAATTAATAAAAGTGTATAAATTTTGATGATTTGGAAAGAGATGACCGAAAAAGTGTGAATTATTAAATCAATGTGAGTGAAAACAAAATATAATGTGATATTTTTTTGTTAAATGTATTGATTTTTTTTAAAATATGAATTTTATTTATATATAAATTTAAAAAATTAATAAAATAATAAATTAAAGATAAGATATCAAAGATATATATAATATAATATAATATAAAAATATAATTATCATGAT
>JANTNU010000001.1:17673574-17685385 GCA_024752395.1 Erythroxylum havanense
ATAGGGGTGGGGGGGGGGGGGGGTAGTACTCATAATTTATGAGTTGGAATCAGTGAGAGACTTATCAATTATAGTCGGAGGGGGTATGAAGTTGTGTTGTAGTCAAATTTGTCAAACTTAAAATGGTAAATGGGGGGAAAGGAGTTTTATATTGATTCTCTGGTGCTAGATATCAGAAATAATGACATGGTTTTAGGGGTACAATGGTTATAGGATTTTCCTTTTATTTATGTTATCTTCTATTGCAGGAGATTAATAACAAAGAGTTGCCTTTTACAGGAATTCGAGATTTGTAGATGAATAAAGAGCACACAGAAGTTTTTACTTAGTTCGATAGCTTAATTGCTATCTACTTCAAGGATCTCACGTAGGTAGTTCTATTAGCTTTAACAAAAAAAAAGGGGCTACAAGAGATGAAATGTTTTTGCAACACTTGTAAGAGTTCTCTGAGAAATCACTAGTATTCCTAAGTATTATGGAAACTCTCTAACTCCTGAGAACTCACTAGTACTCTTAAGTAAGTATTATAGCAACTCTCTAACTCCTAATTTCTTCTCGTAAAACTCTCTCAGAATTTTTGGTTACAATTGAGAAAACTATAAAAGTATGTAAACTGATTCTAATTTCAGGTTTTTATAAACCAAAATGCAATCGTTGCACTCTGTTTGTCCATGCTTTCACTATCAAGGAGAGTCCAATCAAGCCCAGGCCAAAACACACTTCATGTGCATCTTTCGTGTATCATTTAAAGCCAAGCCCCTATTTTGCATTGCGTTTTACTTTATCCATTCTTGTTGTTAGTATTGTAACCAAACACCCTTAAATCTTCGGTTTTAATGTTGACATCTATTAACCAAAACAAATAAAAAATGCGCATACACATAAACACATGAACCCTAAATACCCAAATATTAAAATTGAATCATTTGAGATCAAATCGATGATCTACATTAAAAATTGATGGAGAAATGTGAATCACTTCACATTTATTCCCTCCTTCTCTATTAATTTTGACGTCGTTCTTCAATTTGTAAGAGATTTAAGAAAACAAACTCTAGTATACACCTTATACGTGAGACCATAAATTAGGTTATTTAATGATTGTTATCTTCAAGGGGCTTCACTAATCTGTAGATAATCTCTATAGAAAGTGAATTTCCTTGTTGTAATAATCTTCGTTCCAAAGTCTGAAAGGATTTAGGTCACTAACTATCTTCTCCAGAGTGAAGGGACCCTGAGCAATTCTGTCTTTAACGAAGTGAAGTCTCACATCAATATGCTTGGATCACTAGTGCAGAATAGGATCCTTACTGATGTAAAACATGCTTTGGCTATCTGTATAGATTGTTGTTGTTGGTAGGTTAATTTGAATTTCCTTTAAGAGCCTATCAGCCATGTTAGATCTTTTACGCCTTCTGTGATTGCATAATATTCTGCCTTTATCGTTGATAGTGATACTACTAGCAGTTATTGAACTTTCCATTTAATTGAATTACCTGCTAATGTGAAAAAAGATGGTGATAATGATTTCCTTGTGTCTTTATATGCTACATAAAGTTCATCTACAAAACCACACAAACATATCACATTGCATTTAGCTAATTGAAATTTAGAAAAACATAAACCATAATTTAAAGTTCTAGTTAAGTATCTGAAACCATTTTTTAAACCCTTACCATTGCTTAAATCCTGGGTTGGCTATGAATTTGTTTAAAATGTTGATTGCATAGGCCAAGTCAGGTCTTGTACATAACATCATGTACATGATACTCCCAACTCCAACATCATAGGGATAGTTAATCATAACTTTTTGTTCTTCCTCAGTTTGTGGACTCTTATTGGCAACCATCTGCAGATGTGAACCTATAGGAATAGAGCTAGGTTTTGCTTGTTCCATGTTGAACTGGGCAAGAACCTTTCTGATGTAGTTCTTCTGAATCAACCATAGCTTTCCTTCCCTCCTATTCCTGATAATCTGCATTCCCAGGAGCTTATGTACTTCTCCCATATCCTTCATCTCAAAAGGCTTACATAAATCATTCTTCACCTCCACAATTATACTTAAGTCCTTTCCAGTGATGACTAAATCATCTACTTAAAATAGTATATAAACAACTTTTGTCTCTCCTAGGTCCTTATATTAAAGATGGTAATCATAAGCACTTCTGGTGAATTTCATACCAGTTAATACCTTGTGAAACTTCTTGTTTCACTGCCTAAGTGCTTGTTTCAATCCATATAGGGATTTCTGAAGCAAGCAGACATAGTCAGGCTTATCTTCATCTACAAAACCAATTGTTTGCTTCATGTAGATAGTTTCCTCAAGCTTTCCATATATGAAGGCTATTTTAACATCTATTTGATGGATTTCCCAGTCATAGATGGTTGCTAGCACAATAATAAGCCTTATAGTCTTGAACTTCACAACAGGTGAGAAAATTTTCATGTAGTTAACTCCCTCCTTCTATCTATATCCCTTAACTACAGCCTAGCCTTGTATATCTTAGGTTTTGCCTCTGTGACTCCCTTTTAAAGCTTAAACAACTTAAACATCCATCTGTTTTCAATCAGCTTTGTTTTAGGTGGTTCGGGCGCTAACACCCAAGTGAGATATTCTTAACTAAAGAAGAATATTCATTCTTGCTAGACAATTTCCATTGTTCAACATCCTCTCTACTCATAACTTCTTCATAGGTTTCTGGTGCCCTGCAATCAATAGATTCTGTAACGAGACAAGCATATTCCACTAAGTTAGAGTCATTGTACCTCCTGTTAGGTATCCTTTATCTTGACTATCTATCTCTGGTGAGCTGATAGTCAAGTAGAGATTCATTAGTGTTATCTGCAACTGGCTGTGAAGTTCCCTCCTTACTTTCACCTTTTGTTTCTTCAGTTTCTTGTTTATAGTGGGTAAAGCCTTGTACAAGCTCCTCATCATGATGTTGTGTGCTATCTTCTTCTATTTTAGTTTCTGGTGGCACATAGACATGAACTAAAGTACTTGGTGATCCTAGTTTCTCTTGAATTTCCTTGTGTAGGTTAGTATCTGCAAGATTCCTGCACAACAAAGGAAATTCATGTTCCTTAAATAGCACATCTCTAGTAATAATAGTTTTAAAACCTCCTTATTGAAATAGTAGGATTTTGTAGACTTTAACTCCTTCTAGATAGCCTAAGAACACCCCTTTAACTGCTTTAAGTTCCAATTTCCATTTCTTTTGGTGTGCATAAATAGTACAACCAAGAGTTCTTAAGTGAGTCAAGCTAGGTTTCCATTCTAGATTTCTTGAGGTGTTTTGTAATCATTAGCTGATGTAGGCAATTTTTTTACTAAGTAAGCAGTAGTCTTGATAACTTTACCCTATAGTGATTGTGAACACCTTAAGGATAACAACATACATTTAGTTTTTCCTAGGAGTGTCCTGTTGAGCCTGTCAGCTACACCATTCTGTTGAGTGTTACTCTAAAAGTCTTGTGCCTCTGAATACCTTTCTTGCTGCAATAATCTTCAAATTCTTTATTGCAGTATTCAAGACCATTATCAATCCTTAAGTACCTTAACTTCTTCCCTATCTGATTCTCCATGAGTGTATGCCACTTAATAAAGATTTTTAGTGCTTCATCTTTCCTTTTCATAGGACTAACTTACCATTTCCTAGACTTGTCATCTATTATTGACATAAAATATCTATTTCCTTCTGTAGTAGACACTTGTGTAGGCCCCTAGATATCACTGTGGGCATACTCTATAATCTCTTTAACTCTCTTAGGTCCTTTTTGAAAATTGGTTATGTGATGCTTTCCTAGCACACAAGATTCACAGAGTTCCATCTTCCTTATTTTTTTAATCAGCCCCTATTTAGAAAGGTACATCATGCTCTTGTTCCTTGCATGTCCCAATCTTGAGTGCCATAGTTTAGTTGAATTTAGCTCTCCATTTTTAATAGTTAGGTTCATTTCAATAGTGCCTATCACATAGTAGAGCCCTCCCCTTTTAAGTCCCCTTATGATCACTCTTCCCTCCTTTAAAATTTCTCTAAGTCCATCCTTAAACCTTTTCTGAAAGCTTTGTTTATCAAAAATACTTTCAGAAGTGAGATTTCTCCTCACTCCAAGCATAAATCTGACATAGGTTAAGGTTCTTTTCTTCCCGTCAAACATATTGACATAAACATTCCTAATACCTTCAACTTGTTGCTATCCGGAGTCTACCATCTTTATTTTAGTAGTAATTGGTTCAAAGGTGGTAAACAAGTCTATGTGAGGAGTGACTTGCATAGTACAACTAGAGTCAAAGATCCATTATCTACTGAGATCTTCACTCTCTTTAGCAATATCAAGTAGCTCATCATCACTAGATTCTTCAAATTTCTCCATGTTCCTAACATCTCCACCTTGTGCAACCTTGCCCCTTTTCTTCTTCCTGCGGTCTCTGAAAAAATGCCCTTCCTTATCATAGTAGTAACACTTTTTGCCTCTAGCCTTTTTCTTCTTTTCTTCACTTTCTTTAGTCTGCTTATCCCTGTAATTCCCTTTCTGCCAATTGGCCTTCTTACCGTTCTTTTGCTGAGGCTTCTTGTCTTGTTTATTATCAATAAACATGACTTTTGGTTCTTTCTTGAATGGATTATTGTCCACAATTTCCTCCATTATTGAATCCAGCACCCTCTTGACAGTGAGTGATTCTCTACTGGCATACTTAATCACCTTCTTGAAGGCATTGAACTCTGATGGTAAGGCCTTTAGAACAACCACAACTTGGTGATCTTCAAATATCTTTTCACCTATAGCTTTAAGTCTTGCACCAATTTAAAGAAATAATCAAGATTATCATCAAGGGTTACAGTAGTGTTCATTTTATAGTTGGCCAGATTATGTACAAGTGTCATCTTGTTAGGCAGACACCTTTTAACTTATAGTTCTTCAAGCTTCATCCATAGTTTCTTTGTAGTATTGCAATTCTGCACTTTCCTTATCACAATAGGTGATAAATGGAGCAACTATCTTGCAATGTGCAAGCCTTTGCATTTTAAATTTCTTAACAGGATTTGTTTTTGCATCATATTGTTCTTCAATTACACCATAACAATCATAAGATTCGAGTAAGCTTGCATTTGAAGTTTCCATATTGTAAAATCTTCTTTACCAGTAAAAACAACTATTTCTTTGCCCACCATTTTGTTACGTAATTTAAAAAATGATAGGAAAAATGATTGTTGATGGTTTCTTGATTACAAAGAAATAAGATACGAAGGTTTAGGCTTACTTGAATCATTGTTCTTGCACTTTCTTGATAAATCTTGATTGCTTGAATAGTTAGAGAGTTAACCAAAATACTGAGAATTGGCTCTGATACCACTTCTGTTTGGATTTTCTTATATTTATGTTATCTTCTATCGCAAGAGACTAATAAAAAAGAGTTTCTTTTTGTAGAAATTCGAGATTTGCAGACAAATAAAGAGCATACAAAAGTTTTTACTTAGTTCGATAGCTTAATTGCTATTTACTCCAAGGATCTCACGTAGGTGGTTTTACTAGCTTCAACGAAAAAGAAAAAAGGTTACAAGAGATGAAATTTTTTTGGTTACAAGAGATGAAATGTTTTTGCAACATTTGCGAGAGTTCTCTAAAAACTCACTAGTACTCTTAAGTAAGTACTTTAGCAACTCTCTAACTCCTAATTTCTTCTCGTAAAACTCTCTCATATTTTTTGTTACAATTGAGAAAACTATAAAAGTATGTAACCAAATACCCTCAATTCTTCAGTTTTAATGTTGACAAATATTAACCAAAACAAATAAAAAATGCACACACACACATATAAACACATGAACCCTAAATACCCAAATATTAAAATCGAATCATTCGAGATCAAATCGATGATCTACATTGAAAATTGATGGAAAAACGTAAATCACTTCACAAATGGTTACCAAGATTTGATAACATTATTTTCAATCATCAGAAGGGTAGCATGAAATTATGTTGGTTTGGGGATGAAATGGAGTTAATTAGTGTTGGCAATTCACAAGTGCAAGAAGTTTTGGAAAGAAAAATGGCGATGGTATGGAGAAATAAGGATACCATCTACTGTTTTATGGTGTTATTTCAAGGGGAGGCATTTAATACTTACTTAGAAAAACAGAAAGAGTTATGCACAGCAGTGACAGAAGTGCTTGTCGTAGAACCCCTAGCTGACTTTACAACACAATTACAAGTGTTGTTAAAAAAAATTAAAGGAGTCTTTGAAGAGCCTAAAGGGTTACCACCAAACAGGTTCTATGACCACATAATAACTTTAAAGGAGGGTACCAAAGCAATGAATGTCAGACCCTATCGTTATTCAAGTATGCAGAAGAACATTATTGAAGATTTAGTTACATAAATGTTACAACAAAACATCACATGTCAGAGTTTAGGTCCATTTTCAGCTCCAGTAATTTTAATCAAGAAGAAGGATGTTCTTGGAGGTTTTGTGTTGACTATAGGTCTCTTAACCAGTGTACTATCAAGGATAAATTTCCAATTCCTTTGGTGGAGGAGCTATTTGACGAATTTCATAAGGCTTGCTATTTTTCGAAATAGGATTTGAGAGCTAGCTCCCATCAAATTCGAGTTAATGAAGATGATATCTATAAGACAACTTTCTGTACTCATGAAGGGCATTATGAGTTTAGGGTGATGCCATTTGAATTGACAAATGCCCCGACAACTTTCCAAAGTCTATTGAATCATATATTCAAGATGCATTTACGAAGGTTTGTTCTCTTTTTTGGTTATATACTGATTTACTGTAGCTCATATGATTTGCCTCTGCACCATTTACAATTAGTGTTAGAGATTTAGCAACTGTATGTTAAGTTGTTGAAATGCTCCTTGTAGTGTCTAGAATTGAATATTTGCGCCATTTTATTAGTGGCCGAGGTGTGTCCACATATCTTATGAAGAGTAAGGCAGTAGCTGAATGGTCTCAACCTTAGACAGTTAAGCCGCTGAGAGGTTTTCTAGGCTTGGGCGGGTATTATAGATGATTCATTCGAGACTATGGTCAGTTGAGTAAACCATTTACCAATCTATTAAAGAAGGATTCTTTTAAATGGAATGAACAGTCGACAATAGCATTTTTTGCTTTGAAGCATGCGTTAACTTCTGATCCTATTTTAGCTTACCTGATTTCCAAAAGGAGCTTGTGGTGGAAGCCAAAGCTAGTGGTAAAGGAGGGGGTGCGGTCTTGGTGTAGGACAGTCACCCCATTGCCTTCATTAGTAAATCCCTATCCAACAAATATCGACTGAGAAACAATTCATTGCTATCGTCATGGTAATGAAACACTAAATGCATTATTTGATAAGGCAACATTTTATTATTCAGACTGACCATCATAGCCTAAAGTACCTGATGGATCTATGAATTTCTACTCCCTTTCAACAGAGTTGGTTACCCAAGCTTTTTAGGTTATGATTTTTCCATACGTTATAAGAAGGGTAGCGACAATTTGGCCGCGGATTCTTTATCCCAAGTGATGAGTACTGAACTTTTTGTTCTATCTATTTCTCATGTTAACACAGAATTGTTGTCCGAGATTAAAGAAAATTGACAAATTGATCTTAATGTTAAACAATTAATTCAACAATTGCAATCTAGAGAGTATAAAGACGTGAAATAGCTTCTTCACTTGGTGGGCATTCGGGCTGGTTAGGCACATATAAACGGATGAGTGCTTATTTTTCTGGCGCAAACTACAGAAAGATGTTCAGGATTTTGCTCGTAATTGGGACGTATGTCAACGTAATAAGCATGAAACACTTGCCTCACATGGGTTGTTGCAGCCTTTGCCCATTCCACAATAGGTATGGAATGATTTAAGCATGGATTTTATTGATGGTTTGCCAAATTCAGATGGTTTTAGGGTTATCTACTATGTTATTGATCGTTTAAGCAAGTATGCCCACTCCAGTCTCTTTTTCCCTTCGAACAATGAATAGGAGAATCTGATGTCAGTGGATTGGCAAGCAATGGAAAGGATAGAACATTTCTGTCCCAATGTTTTATGGTAAAAGTCGCAAGAACAAAGAAAAAAGCAACAACCAGTCTTAGGACCAGGCAAGTAACGTCCATTAGCAGCGAGTAGCATAAATTCCAGTCAGTCTCTCGACAGGACCACTTTGCATGTGAATTATTTGCATTTAGGTTGTAGAAGCCTTGAAAAGTAAAAAGGCATTAAATGACATAATTTGACGACTATATTGAAGCTATGGTCACAACTTGTACCGTCCATCTTTGAACTTCGTTTGCAGCATTCACTTGCATGACACAAGTGGATGCCTTGGGAAGTTTATATCCATTCTCTGGTTGTATTGAGTGCACCCAAAAACGGCGGAGCTACTACATCGAAGGGCAAGGTAACTAGATATCATAGGTTGATCAAACAAAACAGGTTGACCAACCTCAATCTACAAGCACTAGACGCCTCTCCTTGAGACCATAATTTGAGAAATACGGACCAGTATTGGGATCATAACATAGTTCAATGTAAAGCCATAGAATATCAACATCAATCCAAAAAAAGAGACAGAATAAAATCAGAAAAACTTGTCCCTCAATATAGGAGGATCAGTTAGTTCTTGAAATGTAGTTTGCAGAAATCAATCATGATTCAATCAGATTAGTATGTGATCTATTGATCCTAGGAAAGTCGTTCCACCTTGGAAGTACCCTATGTCCGGAAAAGGGTGTCTCCTTTGCTTTTCTCATACTACATTGCCTTAGCAATAATATCTCTATAGAAAATCCCATATCCATAAATAATGGTAAAAATATCCCGAAAAATAAGTAGATAAAGTTAGTGCTTCTTCTTCACGTTATATTTCAGTAGGGTCCTTCAAATCCGGGAGGCTCTTTAAAACCTGTAACAACAATAGCAGAGTCACTCCAGAAGGAGGAAATGGCAAAGTGGGCAGTTCTTGGCAAAATGAAGTAGAAGTAACTCTAATAATGTTCTTCAATGATAATAACCTGATACAAATGCCAAGAAGCAAAAGCATCTGTGGCAGCATACTCCAGTTGATGTTTTGATAAAATATCAACTTCCCAGTTTCCAAGTCTGATCTTTTTGGGCTTCAGAAGCTGCCAAGTTATATCAATTTCATGAGATTATGCCAAAAATACGACAATGTGGAAGCCAAAAAATGCTACAACCAGCCCATTGTTAAATGAAAACAAGCTCTTTGCCAGCATAGGAGGTTGATGCCCTATAACAGAAATTAAGAACTGGAGCTAGGTTCAGGTAAAATGATTGTCAAAAAGGAACAAATGAACAAAATAAAAAGTAAGAGAAACATGGCAGCAAGGAAGGGGAAGTGAGGGGGAGAAGGGGGACGATGATAAGAAGACCAAGGAAATTCAGACTCCTGAATCATTAACAACTTCATGCTAACTTGCAGCAAACAATAAAATCTTGAATCCATTTGTCAAACTTCCTAACAGCTCCTAGAATCCAAGGTCATGGAATATGTTCTGCATTCCAAATATTCTGAAAATTGTGAACAACATAACATCATTACTCTCTGTAAAACCTGAAGAATTTTTTCTACGAGGTGTTTTGAAATATATTCTGTCAGTTCCGAAGGAATGCCACATGAAGTCTAGTAACTAGTTCACACTTTTTCCATACACAACATGAAACACCCAGCAACTACAACTGTAAAGTAAGAGAGAGACATTTTCTAACGTTTACCCAAAACTTCTTATTATCTACTTATAGCACTTCGACTCTTGTAAAAGGTAATTGGCAAGCTTTGATTTGTTTTCCACTAAAACTGAAATGACAACCCTAAAGGAAACATAAAATACAACTCACAGAAAGCATAGCCATTCAATGACATGTAAGCATCAAAATCCAGTTGGTCTAACAAAAATGTTGATTAGCCACAAGGGTTTATACCTCTTTGCAAACAAGCGTCTCAGTCAAAGACCGAAGACCCCAAACTTTTGGTTGGCGGCCAAGTTTTCTATGTGCCAAATGGGATAGATCCTCCACTGCTTTCACAGAGACATTGTAGTCTTTAAATATCTTTCTGCAATCGCTGCCAATAGCTGCTCCAACCTGTAAATATTCAAGGAATATACAGAGATATAAGTCAATCTAATCCAAACAAAAAGTTCAAACCTGTTGACTAGAGATATTGTTATTATTAGCATTCATACTATTCCTATAATCTCTCCTATAATTGAGAGATTTCATAATATTAATAGTTGGATTACTTCCTAAATAGTCTTAGTAATTCTGTATATAAACAATTGTTCCTATGTACATATGAATCATCTTCAATACAATTATATTCAATATTCATCATGGTATCAGAGCCCTATCAGATTTAGGGACAGGTATTTTTTTCTTTCCCGATTGTTCTTCGGCTATTCTTCAGTGGTTGAGTGTGTACTCGCCCTAGCAACTTTTTTTCTCACCACGCACCTAGGTTGCTTCAGCAGTGACTGGCGACTCCACCGTGAAAGACCCGTCGTCAACTGAGCCACCACGTGCTGTCACAACGTCTCTGCCGCCGTCGCGCGTGAGCACCAAGCGTCACACTCTGGTGAGTTTTTCGCCGTCGTTCTTTCTCCATCAGGGTCGTCGGCCCCTTGCCTCTCCTTTGGTGGTGTCAGACGTGTCCTTACTTCTGCTAGTAACCTTGCTTCCTTGCCTCTCCTTGGTGTATTTTGTGTTTCCGTTCTTCTGGTGACCTTTCTACCCATATACCAGAAGCACATTTGTTTGAGTAGTGTCTATTAATTCTATTGGCATTTTTTCATTGGTTGTCCTAAGTAAAACTAAAGAAGATGGAAGGAAAGAAGGTAATTATGTCAAGTTCTGATAATCCTTCTCTTCAAATTAGTCCCGTAAAACTTGATGGAACTAATTATCTTGCTTGGTCAAGATCTTGTTTGTTGTTCATCAAAGCTAGAGGATTACAGGGTTATATTAATGATGATAGTAAGAGACTCGACGTCAATAATTCTGATTACAATCAGTGGAAGTCTGAAAATTCTCTCGTCATGTCTTAGCTCATCAATTCAATTAAACCAGAGATTGCCCGAACATACTTACTACTTGACACTGCAGCTAAGATATGGAAAGCTGCTTCTCTAACCTATTCTCAAATAGGTAATAAAGCTCAAATTTTTTATATTCATAATAAATTGCACAACATGAAGCAAGGAGATATGACCAGTGTTATGGGTACCGTGCCGTACCGGCCGGAAAACGGTACCGGTACGGCGACGGATGTGCCGGACGAAAATTCCGGCCGGTACCGGCAAATCTGGTATTTTCCGGACCATTTCGGGAAATACCAAAATCTCCAGGGACTAAAATGCAAAAAAAAAAAACCTAAAACTACCCCAGCCCCCGAGGATCCCGACCCTTCTGGAATTTGTCTTCTTCTCTCTTCTTCGGCCTCTGCTTCTTCTCCTCGGCGCCGCTCATCGCTCTCGGATCTCGTCTCACCGTCGTCTCACCGCCTCCTCTCTCCCACGTCGCACGCCTCCTCTCCTCGCCGGTGTCTCTCTCCGTGTCTGGCGACTCTCTTTCGGCCGTTGCTGTCTCCTCGCCTGGCGGTCGCGGATCTCCTCCTGGCCGTCTCGGATCTCCTCCTCGCTTGGCCGTCTCGGATCTCCTCCTCGGCGTCTCTTCTTCGACGGATCGGTCTCCGACTCTCCTCGCCGCTGCTCGCCACTCCTCGACCTTGTCGCCTTCTCCAGTTCTCCTCCGTCCTCCTCGTCGTAGACGCACCATACGACCACCGAAGGAAG
>JANTNU010000001.1:17704098-17722073 GCA_024752395.1 Erythroxylum havanense
TAAACCCTTCAAGTGTAATAACACTACACAAACATTCAATTTCCACTTTAAATACATCAAACTCCCAATTCTCAACTTAAAAGCTCATACAACACACAACTCACACCATTCACCAAAGCTGTCACATTCATGCCTTCCATACAACATCATCACTTGCAAAACCCATAACTCTCAACATTGATATCCAAATTTCGCAAACTTTAAAGCATTGAAAAGCTAAGAGGATAAACGAAAAAGTTCAAGAAATTCATTTTGCCCAATATGGCTAAAATCAACCCAATTTCTCCCATGAATTCAACACACAAAGAACACCCCTATGGAATCCTGAAATAAGCATTACACACAATAAGATAAATAAGCACATACACAAGGGAAATTTTCCCAATCTTCAATTCATTTCCAATTCAAAATGGAGTTCATACATAGCTTTAACTACATATCGACATTACACAAGTTGCAAAATACATTCAATGCTCAATGTTCAATATGCTTTTAAAGCTATTCAAAAATCTAGCTCCTATCTTAATACAAAAGCTAACTCTCTCTCGGAATTGTCCAAATGCCTGCAAGGATTTACAGATCTTCTTGATCTGCACCTGAGGAGTAGGAAAAAATATTGGGTTGAGCTTCACAACTCAGTGGCTAAAATATTTATAGCTATTGGCGACGAGCCACACAATCAAACATATATATACGCATCAACACTCATTAAGCATATACTTCACAATGACAATTCAACATCCACAATGCAACATCCAATTCATAATTCATAACATCATCTCATATTAGATGTAATTCAATTCAAAACATGGATTTCTCACATCAAAATGCAAATGCACAACCAATTGGCTCAAGGGTTTCGTGAAACAAAACAGCGAAATCGAAGTTTACATTGTGAACGAAACGAGTCTATTTTCAGATCTCGTGAGCCACAAGCGGGTAGCCGGGAGAAGGCTTTTGTCGATGTACACTTGAATACGAAACGGTTCCTCTCTCGCCCAAACATAATCAATTTCATACTCAAACTAATCATATTTAAATCTCAATTTCTCAAGCTTTTCTCATACCAAAATGTCACAATTCAACTAAAGGGCATAACAATCATATCAAAATGTCAAGCATTATGATAGCATGACATGAACACAACATAAAGCAATTTCCACATCATAGAAATTCAAACAATTCATTTAGCACATATTGCATGCACAATGCATTTTGCTCATTACACAAAGACCATAAATAAATTACCCACCTTGACAATCTTGGAAAATCCAAAATCAATTGCCTCATTCCTTTTGCTCTTGGATAGGCTCTTGATTTCCTAAACATAAACAAAATTCTATGAACTTCAACTCAATTGGAAAATCCCCAATTTTCCATAATCTTAACAAATCACAATTAACCCTAATCAAGTTCCAATTTAACCTACCCATGACTCATACATTTTAGACAACTTAACACCTAGCTTAGAAACCCACAAATCCAAAGATCTCACCATCTTCTTCTTCCTCCACAAAATCCCTCTCTCTCTCTAGGGTTTCTCCATCCAACACAACTCAACCTATTTCTTAACTAAAGCATGGAGAAGATGAAGAACATACCTTGATCTTCCTTATCTTCCAAAATTACCCTCCACTTACTATAACTTTCCAACTATGCTTTTGGTTGGTCTTTTAGGCTCTAAACACCACTTAACCTACTTAGTTCAACTCTAACTAAGCCTACTCTTCTTTCTAATTCCAATTCTTCATCCTTCCAATTCTAAAAAAAAAAAATTAAACTAACATATTAACATAAATAACCAATTAGACAATTTATAAGAAATTCAGAAAAATTCATGACCCAACAACCCTCCTCCCCTAAAAGAATTTCGTCCTCGAAATTCTTACCTGAGTCATTGAAGAGGTGCACGTACTTCTCCTTCATTGCTTTCAAAGGCTCCCATGTTGCCTCTTCTATCGAATGGTTCCGCCATAAGATTTTAACTAATTTCACAACCTTATTTCTTAAAACTTTTTCCTTCGAATCTAGGATTTCCACTGGTTGCTCCTCATATGTCAAATCCTCTCTTAGCTGAACCTCTGAAGGTTGAACTATGTGTGAAGGATCTGATCGGTACTTCCTCAATATCGACACATGAAAAACATTATGAATCTTAGACAATTTACTAGCAAAGCTAACTTGTAAGCTAAAGGCCCAATCCTCTCAATAATCTCATAAGGGCCTATATACCTCGGACTTAGCTTGTCTTTCTTACCAAATCTCAAAACCCCTTTCCATGGAGAGGCTCTAAGGGACACTCTGTTCCCAACTTCAAATTCCATCTCTTTTCTATGTGCATCCGTGTAGCTCTTCATTCTATCTTGAGCTGCTTTAAGTCTCTGTTTCACCAACTTAATCTTGTCAATAGTGACTTGTACCAACTCAGGTCCTACAAGTCTCCTCTCACCTTCCTCATCCTAACAAATAGGAGTTCCATGCCTCCTACCATAAAGAGCTTCATATGGTGCCATTTGAATTCCTGCAAATTCCCGAGTGATAGGAATTATTATAAGCAAATTCTATTAAAGGCAAATGATCATCCCATGAGCCTTTAAAATTCATAACACAAGCTCTTAGCATCCCCTCCAAAGTCCGGATCGTTCTCTCCAATTGTGCATCAGTTTGCGGATGGAAAGCTGTATTAAATTTTAACTTAGTTCCCAAAGTCTCCTGTAAGCTTTCCCAAAACCTGGAGGTAAACCTGGGATCTCTATCTGAGACTATCAAACTTGGAATTCCATGAAGTCTTATGATCTCATCCATGTATTTCTTGGCCAACACATTCAACGAATCTGTCTGTTTAATTGGCAAGAAATGAGCAGACTTGGTTAACCTATCAACAATCACCCATATTGCATCATGCTTCCTACTGGTTCTTGGCAATCCCATCAAGAAATCCGTCGTAATCTTCTCCCATTTCCATTCTGGAATCAACAAAGGTTTAAGCTTGCCGGAAGGTGCTTGGTGCTCAGCCTTGACTTACTGGCACACTAAGCATCTTTTAGCATATTCTACAACTTCTTTCTTTATCCCTTTCCACCAGAAATGCTCTTTCAAATCTCTATACATTCTCGTACTTCCTGAGTGCATTGCATAAGGCGCATTATGTGCCTTATCCAAAATTTCATCCTTCAACTTTTGCACGTCAGGAATACATTGTCTGTTACCTACCACCATCAATCCATCTTCCTTTACCTCTACTTTAGAAGGTTTACCATTCTTTATCTCTTCTCTGAGCTTGCTCAAATACTCATCTTGTTTTTGCAATTTCTTAATCTTTTCATTCAATACTAGCCTTACTCTAAAGTTAGCCAATATACAGTCTGATTCATCTTGTGTCAATGTCACTCCAAGTTCGGCTAATTCCTTTAGTAAAGGAAAATACATTGTCTGTACATATGCCATAGTCGATTTTCTACTCAGCGTATCCGCTACTACATTAACTTTCCCCGGATGGTAATCTATTATCAAGTCATAATCCTTTAACAGTTCTAACCATCTTCTCTGTCTCAAATTCAACTCTTTCTGGCTCATCAGATACTTCAGAATCTTATGGTCAGTAAACACCCTAGTGGTGACTTCATACAGGTAATGTCTCTAAATCTTCAACGCAAAAATTATAACAGCTAACTCCAAGTCATGCGTCGGATAATTCATCTCATAAGGTTGCAATTGTCTCGAGGCATAGGCAATCACCTTATCTCTTTGCATCAACACACAGCCTAACCCCTTCCTCGAGGTATCACTATACACTATATATCCATCACTACCCGAAGGCAAAGTCAAAATTGGTGCACTCATCAATCGATACTTAAGCTCTTCAAAGCTCTTCTGGCATTCATCTGTCCATACAAACTTCTGGTTCTTCCTGGTCAACTTGGTAAGTGGAGCTGCTATTATAGAAAAGCCCTCCACGAACCTCCTGTAATATCCAGCTAAACCCAAGAAACTCATCACTTTTGCTATATTCTTAGGTTCTTCCCATTTCACAATTGCTTCTATCTTTCTCGGATCCACACGCACTCCGTGCTTCGAAATCACATGTCCAAGAAACATTACTTCCCTTAGCTAGAACTCGCATTTATCGAATTTGGCATATAACTCGTTCTTCCTAAAGTCTCCAAGGCGATCTTCAAATGTTCCTCATGCTCCTTATCACTCTTAGAATAAACCAATATATCATCTATAAAGACAATGATAAATAGGTCCAAGAAAGACTTAAAGATCCTATTCATTAAGTCCATGAAAGCTGCTGGCGCATTCGTCAATCCAAAAGGTATAAACATAAACTCAAAGTGGCCATACAGTGTTTTGAAAGCAATCTTGGACACATCCGACTCTTTTATCCTCAATTGGTAGTAACCCGATCTCAAGTCTATCTTAGAAAAGCCTCTCGCTCCTTACAACTGATCAAACAAATCATCGATGTGGGGGAGCGGATATCTGTTCTTGATAGTGACGTGGTTGAGCTTTCGGTAGTCCACACATATCCTCAATGATCCATCCTTCTTCTTTACAAAAAAGACTAGAGCTCCCAATGGCGAATAACTCGGCCTAATGTAACCCTTCTCTAATAGATCTTCCAATTGCTCCTTAAGCTTCTTCAATTCCGCCGGAGCCATTCTATAAAGCAGAATCGAGATTGGCATTGTGCCCGGAAGAATTTCAGTGGGAAATTCAATTTCTTTAGGCAATAGTAGTCCTGGTAATTCCTCAGGAAAGGCATCCAGGAATTCCCTGACCATAGGTATTTCCTCTAACTTCCCTCCATCTGCCCTTGTGTCTACCACATAGGTCAAAAATACGTCACATCCTTTCCTCATCAATTTTTCTGCTGTCAAAGACGAAACCATTCTAATCGGACTCGCTCTTCTGTCCCCCACGAACACTACCTTTCTGCCATTGCCGATTTCAAACTCCACAATCTTGTGTCTGCAATCCAAGTTGGCATTGTACTTCTCCAAAGTGTCCATCCCCAAAATTACATCTAATCCTCCCATCCTCAAAGGCATTAGATCCACCACTAATCGCTCCTCTCTAATAAGTATCTCACAGTCTCTATATACTTGACTAATAACAATGCTTTGGCCGATTGGAGTACTCACCATCAAAGGAGTATCCAATGGGCTCAATTCTTTACCAAACATAGTTCTACTCAATGACACAAACGAATGAGTAGAACCCAGATCAATCAAAACAATAACATCTTCAGTAAAAAGTTTAATCATACCAGTCACGACTTTTGGAGTTGTCTCGGCATCTTCCTTTGTCATAGCAAATACTCTAGCTAGTGCTTGTCCCCTCGGTCTCCCTGGAGGGTTCACTTTCTTGGCGACATCAGAACTTCTACTGCCCACTTCCGTCACTGTCCTGTGTCCCACTGTCTCAACCCTCTTGGAAGCTTGCATCTGACTTCTCTCATTCCTTAGACTCTGAGGGCACTCTCTTGCCATATGTCCTTTCTCTCCACAATTGAAGCATGCTCCAGTCAGTCGATAACATTCCCCTTTGTGGAACCTTTCGCAATGCTCACATTTAGGAATGGGTGGTTTATCCCCATCTCCCCTCCTGCTGCCTCCAGCCGTTGAGGCTTGATGTGAGATAGTTCTCATCTGTCGAGACCTGCTCGCTCCATTGCTTTTCTCCTTAGACTGTGCAGGGAAAGTCCGAGCACTCTTCTCTGACATAGGAGCACTGCCTCCCCTCTTAGACTGTTCTCTGCCTTTCCTCTTTTTGCTAACAGCACTCTTTATGTTTTCAATGTTTTTCACCCTCAGTGCTGCTTCCACCAGTTGCTGGAAATCATAGAAATTATGCACCACCATTTTTTTCCTGATGGCTAAGTGCAGTCCTGATTCGAGCCGACGACACTTAGCCTCATCTCTACTGCATACCGGGATAACTATTTAAACCGACGCTCATACTCACTGACAGCCATCTCTCTCTGGGTGAGACTCAAGAATTCCCTCTGCTTCTGCTGAATATACACCTCAGATAGATAATTTTTCTTATAGGCAATAAGGAAGTCCTCTCAAGTCAACACTGGCGGTTTCAACTGACTCCCCGGGACATTCTCCCACCAATGTAGAGCATCCCCTTGCAGCAGACTCACAGCATATACAACCTTCTCATCATCTTCACAGTCCATCTGCTCCAATATCCGTTCTGTCTTCCTCAGCCATGCCTCAGCTTCCTCGGGATCAGTGGTCTCATAGAAATCCACTGTTCCATACTTTCTCAGCTTATCAAACTGCCTTCTCTTCTTAACTGGGGCTGGAGCAGATGATTGTGGCATCTGTCCCATAGCCTGGACAAATGCCTGGGTGAAAGCTTGGAACAGTCTTGGATCCAAGGTAGGCGCTTGTTCTTGCGGAATAGGTGACTCCTGCGACTGTGACCGAGCCGGCTTACTACCTTGCTCGACATAAACCTCAGTATTCACTGGAGCTACAGATTCATCCATGCCCTCCTCTCTCGGTGGAGGGTCAGGTGCAACTGATCCTTGCATAATTCTTCGTGTTCTTCTACGAGGTGGCATTTCACTCCTTCAATAGAAACACTAACGATTAACTCACATTTTATCTTAATCCTATTTCCTACATGTATGCATGATATGTATGTCACATAATGCAAATACTCAATTCACGATGCAAGCAATTTATCACATAACACAATAATGCATAGCACCACACATTCTAAGCCTAGGACTCTTAAAAAAAGCCTAAGCTCTGATGCCACAAGGTGTTGGGTCCCGTTTCTAAAGCCCAACCATGGTTTTAGACCACGTTCCCGAAGCACAACTATCCGAACCGAAGTCGAAAAGCGTAAGCGGGTTTCCTTATAGGGTTATTTCAACGAACCCTCACTTGCTTTGAATAAATCCTTTTGAATTCAAGTCAAAAGCTACCAATTTTTGTGGAGAGGTAGCTAAATGTGTTATAAATCCAATGCTTCAAGAATCGCTCAATTTGGAGGTTGGACGAAGGAGCTATGGTCAAAAGAATCCAATATGTTCATGTCCTTATTCCAACTGAACATGTCTTGGCGCGATTTTCATAACTTCTTCTAGAAATGTCGGATTGACTTCATTCTTAGACCATTGGAAAGAAGACATCGAGATATACAACTCTTATGAAGACTTCAAGGCGATATTCAGCCTCAAAACTGGTCAAAATTGCAATTTACTTGTAGCTAACTCGTAAATGTCCATTAAACGGACATCTGACAAAACAACCCTTTTTGTCTGAGAAAATCCGTTAAACGGACATACACTGGGCTGAGGATCCTTTTTCACCAGAGAAGGTCCGTTAAACGGACATGGATGTCCGTTTAATGGACATGCGAGATCTAGAACCTCTTCCAAGCCTCTCAATGCTTCCAACCTCTAATCCTAACACCATATACACTCAAAATCTCCCCAAATTAAACCCTTCAAGTGTAATAACACTACACAAACATTCAATTTCCACTTTAAATACATCAAACTCCCAATTCTCAACTTAAAAGCTCATACAACACACAACTCACACCATTCACCAAAGCTGTCACATTCATGCCTTCCATACAACATCATCACTTGCAAAACCCATAACTCTCAACATTGATATCCAAATTTCGCAAACTTTAAAGCATTGAAAAGCTAAGAGGATAAACGAAAAAGTTCAAGAAATTCATTTTGCCCAATATGGCTAAAATCAACCCAATTTCTCCCATGAATTCAACACACAAAGAACACCCCTATGGAATCCTGAAATAAGCATTACACACAACAAGATAAATAAGCACATACACAAGGGAAATTTTCCCAATCTTCAAATTCATTGCCAATTCAAAATGGAGTTCATACAAAGCTTTCATACATAGCTTTAACTACATATCGACATTACACAAGTTTCAAAATACATTCAATGCTTAATGTTCAATATGCTTTTAAAGCTATCTAAAAATCTAGCTCCTATCTTAATACAAAAGCTAACTCTCTCTCGGAATTGTCCAAATGCCTGCAAGGATTTACTGATCTTTTCGATCTGCACCTGAGGAGTGGCGAAAAATATTGGGTTGAGATTCACAGCTCAGTGGCTAAAATATTTATAGCCATTGGCGACGAGCCACACAATCAAACATATATATATGCATCAACACTCATTAAGTATATACTTCACAATGACAATTCAACATCCAATTCATAATTCATAAGATCATCACATGTTAGATGTAATTCAATTCAAAACATGGATTTTTCACATCAAAATGCAAATGCACAACCAATTGACTCGAGGGTTTCGTGAAACAAAACGGCGAAACTGAAGTTTACACCGTGAACGAAACGAGTCCATTTTCGAATATCGTGAGCCACAAGTGGGAAGCCGAGAGAAGGCTTTTGTCAACGTGCACGTGACTATGAAAATAGTTCCTCTCTCTCCCAAACACAATCAATTTCATACTCAAACCAATCATATCTAAATCTCAATTTCTCAAGCTTTTCTCATACCAAAATGTCACAATTCAACTCAAGGGCATAACAATCATATCAAAATGTCAAGCATTATGATAACATGACATGAACACAACATAAAGCAATTTCCACATCATAGAAATTCAAACAATTCATTTAGCATATATTGCATACACAATGCACTTTTCTCATTACACAAAGACCATAAATAAATTACCCACCTTGACAATCTTGGAAAATCCAAAATCAATTGCCTCATTCCTCTTGCTCTTGGATAGGCTCTTGATTTCCTAAACATAAACAAAATTCCATGAATTTCAACTCAATTGGAAAATCCCCAAATTTTCATAATCTTAACAAATCACAATTAACCCTAATCAAGTTCCAATTTAACCTACCCATGACTCATACATGTTAGAAAACTTAACACCTAGCTTAGAAACCCACAAATCCAAAGATCTCACCATCTTCTTCTTCCTCCACGAAATCCCTCTCTCTCTCTAGGGTTTCTCCATCCAACACAACACAACCTATTTCTTAACTAAAGCATGGAGAAGATGAAGAACATACCTTGAAGGCCTTGATTTCTCCTCCTTCCCACAAAAATTTCCTTCCTTTCCCTTGCCTTTGTCGATTTTTCTACTTCTTCTCTCCTCTCTTTCCCTTTCTCTCTCTTTCCTTTGGGCTTGCACGAAATTCCCTCTTCTCCTCTTTTAATTTTTGCCTTCTTATTCTTCCTTATCTTCCAAAATTACCCTCCACTTACTATAACTTTCCAACTATGCCCTTGGTTGGTCTTTTAGGCTCTAAACACCACTTAACCTACTTAGTTCAATTCTAACTAAGCCTACTCTTCTTTCTAATTCCAATTCTTCATCCTTCCAATTCTAAATAAATAAAAAAAATTAAACCAACATATTAACATAAATAACCAATTAAACAATTTATACGAAATTCAGAAAAATTCAAGACCCAACAGATAGCGTATCCCACATCTCCTTCACAGTGTCGCATCCATGAACTTTATCATACTCACTTCTGCTCAGGACATAGCTTAAAAAGAACTTGGCTTTCGAATTTAGCTGAAATCTCATTTTTTGTTCTGCAGACCATCTGATTCGTGGAACAACATTTCCTTCTTTATCTACTGATGTATATGGTCCATTTTCTATTATCTCCCAAAGATTGATATGAGTAGATTCAATGAAGAGTCGCATCCTGTCTTTCCAGTAGTGGTAGTCTTCTCATTTGAACGTAGGAGGTCTAGTGACGGAGGCACCTTCAGCTATATATATGTGTGATTCTGCCATAGATCTTTATCCACACTTTGTTACGACAATTCTTGGACACCGAGCTCTGATACCAATTGAAGTGAATCACACGTTAGTATAGACTTAATATGCGATATACAAAATGCATAAAAAGGGGGGGTTGAATTGTGTATCTATTTTTTTTTTAATACAATCCCCTTTTAAACTACTTTTCAAAAACAAAACTTGTTTTCTCAAACAATTGAAAAACATTATTATGAAGTATTGCAATATGCTTCTAAGTATTTATATTATCAACAAAAATTAAAAGTTGAGAGTTAAGAGATGAGAGTCGACACAACAATTTTATACTGGTTCACACCAAATCGTGGGCTACGTCCAGTCCTTAGAATCTTTTCTGAGATTTCACTATACTTCTCAAAGATACAAGTATTCTTTTCACTGAGCCTCTTCAGGTCTCTTACAACAAATATTCTTTTTTGATTTAGCCTCTTCAGCCTATCAGCTTTCTTCCTTCTACTAAAAAATGTTTCGAGCTTTGTTACAGGCAATAGTAGCTCTAAGTTTAACATAATAAAATTTCTAGCCTTTTTGAAAATCACTGACAAAATCACTAACTCTTACAATCTTCGACTCCGACTCGTATTTATAGTCTTCGTCTTCAACCGCTTCTTGATAACTGCTTCTTTCTTCTTGTTTCTTGATCTTGGAAGAGACAATTATTCAGTTGAGTTTTGTAACTAACTCAAATTAACTAATCATCCGACGTGGTATCGGGTCTTCGTCTTCAATTCATTCATCTCATTTTCTTCCGTCTCATTTCTTTACTTTGTTTCGTCTCATTTTTGCTTTCTTCTTGCGTCTCATTTCTATCGTCTCATTTTTTGCGTCTTATTTTTGTCTTGCGTCTCATATTTGTATTTGCTTTGCATTTCATTTTTCTTGCGTCTCATTTCTGTCTTGTGTCTCATTTTGCTTGCGTCTCATTTTGCTTGTGTCTCATTTTGTATCTGCATTATTATTTGGTCTTCATCAAAATTATTAATCTTAAAGTCATTTTGACTTAACAGATGTAGGATAGTCACCCTATTGCCTTTGTTAGTAAATCCTTATCTAACAAATATCAACATGGCTCGGTATATGAGAAAGAATTCATTTAATTCATTTCTATTGTCGTGGCAGTGAAACACTGGATGCATTATTTGATGGGGCAATATTTTATTATTCAGACTGACCACCATAGCTTAAAGTGCTTGATGGATTAATGAATTTCTACTCTCTTTCAACAGAGTTGGTTACCCAAGCTTTTGGGTTATGGTTTTTCCATACGTTACAAGAAGGGTAGTGACAATTCGGCCATGGATTCTTTATCCCAAGTGATGGGTATTGAGCTTTTTGTTCAATCTATTTCTTATGTTAACGTAGAATTGTTGTCGGAGATTAAAGAAAGTTGGCAAATTGATTTTAATGTTAAACAATGAATTCAGTAGTTGCAATTTGGAGAGTATAAAGCCTTTGTGTATGTTTGGATAGATGATATCCTTCAGTGGAAAGGGCACATTGTTGTGGGCAATTCAAGTGTGCTAAGGCAGAAATTAATTGGGATTTCCCATGCTTCTTCACTTGGTGGGCATTCGAGTTGGTTGGGCACATATAAAAGAATGAGTGCTTATTTTTTCTGGCGCAGACTACAGAAAGCTGTTTGAGATTTTGTTCGTAATTATGACATATGTCAGCGTAATAAGTAAGAAACAATTGCCTCACCTGGGTTGTTGCAGCCTCTGCCCATTCCACAACAAGTATGGACTGATTTAAACATGGATTTTATTAAAGGTTTGTCGATTTCTGATGATTTTATGGTTATCTACTAAGTTATTGATCGTTTAAGCAAGTATGCTCACTTTATTCCTCTTTGTCACCCGTCTACTATTGAAAAGGTGGCTAAAACCTTCATGGACAATATCTTCAAATTACATGGGATGCCCCATACTATAGTGAGTGATAGAGATCCTATTTTTATCAGTCATTTTTGGCGTGAGTTATTCCAGCTGCAGGGTGTTTACCTTCGTGTTTCTACAACTTATCATCCTCATAGTGATGGTCAAACAGAGGCCCTAAACTGCACCATTAAAACCTATCTTTGTTGTATGACTTCTGAATGTCCGGCTAAGCGGAGTCGTTAGTTGCTACTCGCTGAATGGTGGTATAATACCACTTTTCATTCTTCCAGTAACATTACACCTTCTCAGGTCGTTTATGGTATTTCTCCTCCAATCTATACACCTTATTTTGCGGGTGATTCTTTAATTTTATCGGTGGACCAAGTCATGATTGATAGAGAGGCCATGTCGGAAATATTACGGTTTCATTTACGATGAGCCAGTCATAGAATGAAACAGATAGCTGATAGACGTTGTTCGAAGCACACGTTTGAAGTTGGTGATTTGGTCTTTCTGAAGTTGCAATCTTACAGACAGTAGATGCTTCAAAAACGCTCATCCCAGGGCTCTGTTCTATGCTCTCTTCCGTATTTGTCGCAAGGTTGGGTCAGTAGCGTATATGTTGGAGTTATCGGAGGATTGTCGCATTCACCCCACATTTCATGTTTCCCAATTAAAATGTCAACTTTCATATTTTGATGTAGTGTCCACTGTGTTGCCACCATCCTTGTCGTTGATCCTGCATGTCCAATCACAGTGCTGGATAGACGTTTGGTCAATCAACATAATGGACCACTGTGTAAATATTGGTGGAATGGTCATCTTCGAGACCCAGTGACATTTCATGGGAGTTTTTGTATGACATCCAGTAGCGATTTCTGAATCTGAACCTTGTGGACAAGGTTCTTGAAGGAGAGGGTATTGATAGGAGGACAAGTTGCTGAAAGTAAGTGGCACTGAGGAAGGAAGAAGATGACTACAGTCAATGTCCAAAATGAGATTGTGGAAGTTAAGAATGATGACTGTAAATAGATACGTTATAGTGTAGATTAGTTGATAAATACGTAATCATATGATGTGATATACGTATATTGAGAGTCTTTGAGAGAAAGAAAGGTAACAATGAAAATAAAATAATTCTTCTCACTTCTTTGTTCTCTCTCTCTTCTGAAAATATTCTGTATTCTTCTCTTAACTCGTTGTTTCTAAACCTAAAATCCTAAAACATCAGTCATATAAAGAATCCTAACACGTAATTTTTGAAAAATTCCTCTAAACTATTTTTCAATCGGTAAAAAAGGTTGCTCTTGTGATTAAAAAGGAGACGACTTGTGTAAACAGACCCTCACGCTTGTGGAATAGGCTACGTTGTATTTGCTTCTATTTTGAAAACCGGACTGGACCGGCTGGTCTAACTGGTTCAACTGGTGACCGGTCGACTGTTCAGTCTGGTTCACCCTTTAAAATCAGTTCTCAATTGAACCAGTGAGAACCGGTTAAAACCGGTCAGACCGGTCAAATCGGACCGATCTAATCACTGGTTCAATAAAATTTTTATTTTGTGTTTTTGTTTTTTTGATATATTTTTGTATTTTTTAAATATTATTAATATTATATATAATTAAATATAATTATTGCATAATTATGGCGTCACACTGGTTCGACCGGTGGTTGAACCGATCAAACCGATAATCAGTAAAGCCTCCCGGTCGAACTGATCAAACCGATAATTAGTAAAACTTCCTGATCGAATCGATCAAACCGATAATTAGTAAAGCTTTCGATTCGATGATCAATCCGAATTTTAAAACACTGAAATTTGCCGTTATTTACACGTCAAAGAAAACGCAATTATAAAAAAAATGGTTGGAATGGAAGGAAGGAAAGTAGACAAAAGACCAAACCCCCGCGCCTTTCCATTTCCTTTCCCAACACGACGCAGTTCTTGTAATCAAAACGACCCTCCTCCCACCTCCGCAGCATTCCAACTCCACTGTTGCTCTCTTGCTCTCTCTCTTCCTCTTGTATCATCTATTTCTTTTTACTCTCCACTATCAGTCTATCACATACTTATCAATGACTGGATAATCCAATTAACACATTCTACTGTTAACCAAAACGAGAAAGTATGAGTACTGTGGACAAGATGCTAATAAAGGGTATCCGGAGCTTCGACCCGGAAAACAAGAACGTCATCACCTTCTTCAGGCCCCTCACTCTCATAGTCGGCCCCAATGGCGCTGGCAAAACTGTAAATTTCCCATTCTTATTCCTTTTCTTTGGTTTCTGGTTTCGGTCGATAGGTGAGTGGATGTTACAGTCTTCTTTTTTTTTTTTTTTAATGTATTGATTATTCTATTGTTGCTTACAGACGATTATAGAGTGCTTGAAACTGTCCTGCACTGGAGAGTTGCCTCCTAATGCTAGGTCGGGCCACAGTTTCATTCATGATCCCAAGGTGGTTTTTCCCCCTCTTTCTCTTTCCTTTTGTGTGTGTGTGTGTGTGTGCGTGTGCGCTTGGTTCCTAGAAAACCCTGGCAAAGTAAAACCAATCATTTCTGTTTTTTTCTTAAATAATTTTGTTCGCAAATGTTTGAATGGATTATGTAATTTGATGGGGTGCTGATGGTAGGTCGCTGGAGAGACTGAGACAAAAGGGCAAATTAAGCTGCGGTTTAAGACTGCTGCTGGGAAAGATGTGGTGTGCATAAGGTCATTTCAACTCACACAGAAGGCATCCAAGATGGAGTATAAAGCCATTGAGAGTGTGCTTCAAACTATTAATCCACATACTGGCGAGGTCATATAAACCAGTTTTCTTTTTTTTCCAAAAGTAGAATATGTTGTGGCTTTTGTAGAGGGGTGTTTTGCAACATTTGTATGGATATTCAACTCTTGGATCACTCTTGTAATTCTTGTCTGTTGATGAATGCAGAAAGTTTGCCTTAGCTATAGGTGTGCTGACATGGATAGGGAAATCCCTGCTTTAATGGGTGTTTCAAAAGCTGTTCTGGAAAATGTTATATTTGTGCACCAAGATGAATCTAACTGGCCATTGCAAGATCCCTCTACATTAAAGAAGAAGTTTGATGATATCTTCTCTGCAACCCGGTATCCTTAAAGTGTTTGCACTTGAACAGTAACAAGTTTTGTGTTTTTTTAAATGGATGGTTTGAGATTGTTTCATACCTTGGTTATTGACGTTGATGATTCACGAAATACATTTCTGATATATTTATTCTGAGCTGAAGGGCTTCTTGTTTTTGTACTTGCTGCACATGGCTCCTTCAATTTGATAACATCTTGTGTTAATATTTGACAAGGCAGATATACAAAAGCATTGGAGGTCATCAAGAAGCTTCACAAAGAACAAGCTCAAGAGATAAAGACTTACAAGCTGAAACTAGAGAATCTTCAAACCTTGAAGGATGCCGCTTATAAGGTTTTAGTCCTGTTCATATTCATTCCTTTTTAAGACCAGGATGCTTTTGATTGCAGTTCCATGTCTTTTTTTGTGCTGCTTCATTCTATTGGGATGACAACATGTTTGCAAGCAATAGTAACCAGTAAATTGGTGCTGCTATTATCTTACATAAATACTGATTATGTGAATCGAAAAATCGATTCGAGTGTTTAGAATTGACGGATGGAGACAGCTGTGCTTTTCATTGTCTGCTTCTGATTACAGAAGAATCACCATTCACCTGTACCTGACAAGAGAAAAAGAACTACTCCTTCATGCAGAAAGCCAGTTAATAGCTTGTTCGAATCTGTCAAAGAAATGGATTTAATAATTCTAGCAGATAGGGAATATGCTTACCCTTTAGTGGGTTTATACTTCATTTCTCTTCTGATCTCATGTCGTAAACTTGTTGTAAAGATGAAATATATGGATCGATTATTTACCATTTTAGTTAATTGAGAACCTTTAAATTTGTATGCAACTGCTCAAATATCTTGTTACTCTGCATGCTTTAACAGTTTCAGACTGTATTTTGACTCTTTTCCTTCTAGTAGTTCTTTTTCTTTGGTTGTACTTTACCTTGTACAATCCTATTCTGAAAAGGCAATCAAATTGCTTGCCAAAGAATCTCGCTTTTCCAATTCATCCTGTCTTGGAGTCTGACTCATTTGTTCACTTATGCTTGTTAAGTCCTTTTCTCTTCCCATTATTTTGGAATGAGCAGTGATGAAAGAAGATTTCTTAAAGTTTTGGGATGTTGAATACATATGTATCTGTGTATATATACATAGACGCATAAATACATATATAATATATATGTGTGTGTTTGTATGCGTATGCGTATGTGTGCATGTTATTTATATCTAGCTGGACCTTTTTCCCCTCCAATTTTTATTTGTTCATATGTTGCCAAAAGTTTCTGCCTTGCGTTCTTAGGTCGGCACTTAGGCGTTTTGATGAGTTTTCGGTGATTTTGGACAGTAAATGATACTGCTTGTTTTCTTTTTTTAGTAATTAGGAAGATGGTGAATTTTCAACTCGTATATTAAATTTTCATTAATTTTGTAATAAACTTGCAAATCTATGGACTGGGGTAGCTTCAATGGTATCAAGTTTTGTTTGTACAGCTGCGGGAAACCATTGGTCAAGATCAAGAGAAAACAGAATCTTTAAAGGTGCAAATTCAGGAATTAGAGAATGACATTCAGAATTTGGACACAAAAATTCACAATACTGAAGCAACTCTAAAAGATTTGAGAAAACTGAAAGAACAGATAGCTGTAAAAACAGCGGAACGTAGCACATTGTTTAAGGAGCAGGAGAGACAATATGCTTGTCTTCGAGAGGAAAATGAAGGTTTCCCCTGCATTTCATCTTTGTCCCAGTTTCTTCATTTCTAGTTCTCTTTTTCTTCCCTTCCTATTAACAAAGGGCATACATAGAACCCCTATTGCAGTTCATATATTTACAGTTATTCTGAGAACGTTGATGCGTCATTTATTAATCATTTTGCTTTTAGTTCTAATATATTTTGCTGCACTTTTTCTACCCTGTTTTCAGACACTGATGAAGAGCTGATGGAATGGAAAATCAAATTTGAAGAGAAGATTGCTATTTTAGAATCAAACATTAGCAAGCTGGACAGAGAAATGAACGACACAGAGACAAAGAGCATTTTTCTCAAGCAAAGTGTTAAGGAGTATATCCGCGAGATTAGCCGGCTTCAGAGCGAAGCTGAAGTAAACCGTACCAACATTGACTTTTTATGTTTTCAAAGTTCTACAATTGAGATGAAATGACGGACTGAATTCCTTTCCTTGAAAAATAGGCCCATGTGTCCCTGAAGAATCAAAGAGATTCAATCATCAAAAAACTTTTTGAAACACATAATTTGGGGATTGTTCCAAGTACTCCCTTCGGTGATGATATTGCCTTCAGCCTCACAAGTAGGTTAAAATCAAGGTTGATGGATCTTGACAAGGATTTACAAGACAAAAAGGTGATCAATTGCTCTCTCTCTCTCTCTCTAGACGTATTTGTGCAGGTATATTTTTTATTATGCTCTCATACATATGTAGGACATATATGTCTTAGATACTCATAGTGATGAAATAACTCATGTTGTACTCATATAAAAATGTTGAAAAATCTTCCATATTATGGATTCTGGACATAGGTAGTTTATGTAGAGTGCATCTTGAGGTGTGAAATTCCAGAATCTCTATGGGACACATCAGAACAACCCCATAATATGTCTGCAGTACTCCATCTGCTTCTAGTTTATAGATGCATTTTGTGGTTAATCGTCTCCCCTTTTTGCAAACAAATGGTGATTTAAGGCGCAAAGTGTTTCTCTTTATACATAATGAAGTTTCTGTTCACATTGTTGTATATGGTTTTATGTTGTTTCAGACATCAAATGATATTGATATTAAGATGGCAGAGGATCGATACTGGGATGCAAACAATCGTTGGAAAAACAGTGATGCTCAAAAGCAGGCTAAAATGGAGATAAAGGTTTGCTACATAAGTCATTTTCCTCTTTTGTATTAGATTTATATAGATTGGGATTACAGGTGGATGGATGGTACTATTTCTAACCCCTTAATGCTCCTGATGGATTATCTTATTTTGTGCAGAATAGCATTTTGGATCGTATTGCAGAGAAAAACGATGACCTTGCTTCATTTGAAGAACAAGTATCTCATGTGAATCTTTCTCACATTGATGAAAAAGAAAAGAGCATGGTGATGATTACTCAGCAGATGTTCTTTTCATGAGAATTAAAATTGCCTCTTTGAGCA
>JANTNU010000001.1:17722173-17735278 GCA_024752395.1 Erythroxylum havanense
CAGCAGATGTTCTTTTCATGAAAATTAAAATTGCCTCTTTGAGCCCCCCCCCCCCCCCCCCCCCCCCTCTATAAACACTTGCTGTTAACTAGAACTACTTTGCAGCGGATTGAGGTTGAGAGGAAAACAAATCAACTTGCTGAAAGAGATTTTGAAGCAAAGATACGTCAAAAGCAAAGCGAATTATATAGCATGGAGCAACAGATTAAAGTTCTTAATCGGGAGAAAGATGTATTGGCCGGTGATTCTGAGGACAGAGTGAAGCTGTCGCTGAAGAAAGCAGAGTTAGAGAGTCACAAGAAGAAGCACAGGAAAATGTCAGTTACATGTTTCTGCTGTTTTATAGGTTTTTGTGAGGATGTAACTATGTATATTATGTTTCTTTTCTCACTGTTAACATTCTAGTCCTTGAAATTCCCTAGTATTGATGAATACAAAGATAAAATTAGAGGAGTTCTAAAGGGAAGGCTTCCTCCTGATAAGGATCTGAAGAAGGAAATTACTCAAGCCTTAAGGTAACATAATGCAAGCAATGATGCTATAATTTCTCTGCGAGCTTATGTAGGTTTAGACACACGCATACCATATCTATGTATGTCCATCTTCTTCTGACGGCAGTGTAAGTATTCATTTGAGTACCTACCACTTGTCACTAGTTGTATGGTAGAATCATCTAATCAGCCATCTTAGTAGTTTAACATTTGATTTTGGGAAAATCTCCTTTCAAGTTGGGCTTAATTTTCTTGTACATTACTTGCTCCCTGTTCAGGTCTGTTGGACTCGAGTTTGATGATTTGAATTCAAAGTCGCGTGAGGCTGAGAAGGAGGTAAATGTGTTGCAGATGAAAATACAAGAAGCCAACAATAATATCTCCAAACTTCGGAAGGATATGGAATGTGAGCATGACTTTGTACCTTACATATTTTGTGTTGCATATTGATTCTGTGGTTGAGCTGGATATATTAGGACTCAATTGTTTAGGTGGTTCTGTTCTTTAAAAATATATTAATTGATGCTAAACCATCCATGCATGTCAATGAACATACGATAAATTAGCTTATTGTTTGCGTATATTTATTATAGTGGACCTGTGATCCTTTAAGAGAAGTTGTACTTAGTAATGCCTATTTGTATGCAAAATACTTTTAATGTTGCACCAAATAAACCCATATGAACCTTGTTGTCCGGTATGCTTTCAGAGCATGGTAAAAGTAATCTGTCATAGTGTTTTTTTCCCCCCTAAAAGTTATCTGTCATAGTGTTTCTAACACATATTTTTTAACATTAGGCTGAAAATAGATTGAATTATTAATGGGCATTAAGCTAGCGTATTGATACTTTGTGGTTGAAGTAGGATTCCTTTCAGGGTTTCTAATGTAGCAGGTTGTGTTTTTTTTTTTTTTTGGGTTAATGAGAAAATGTGGGGCTGGGATCTCAATTGAAATTTGTTTTTCTTTTTCTTATCAGTACTGTTAAAATATTTAAGCCTCTAGCTATTTATTTCTTTTTGAAACTACAGTTTGCTTGATTTTATACCATATTTACCTTTTGGAACATTAGCTTCGGTAAGACATTGAACCAAAACTGTCGTTCAAAAATTAGATTTAGTTCTGATTGTTCTAGTCTTCCTCTATTTTGTCTGGTAATCTTGTTTTTGTCCTAGAATCATGCTCTGATAGTGCTTTCTGTATTGCATTCAATGCAGCAAGGAAGCGATTTGTTGAATCCAAACTACAGTCCTTGGATCATCAGGCTTTCTACATTGATTCATACATCAAAGTTTTAGAGACAGTGAAGGAGAAAAGAGATATACAGAAAAGGTTCCTGCTTTTTGACTTCACCCCATGGTTATTGTAATGTAGGCAAATTCAAGGGCCCAGGGGCTTATGCATCTTTTACCATGTTGCCTGCAGCAAGTACAATATTGCAGATGGGATGCGGCAGATGTTTGATCCTTTCGAAAGGGTTGCTCGTGCTCATCATATATGCCCTTGCTGTGAGCGCCCTTTCTCCACTGCAGAGGAAGACGAATTTGTTAAAAAGGTTTGTATCATTTAAGTCCATCATGCATTATATTTTATTATCTGCTGATTATAATATTCTTTTCAGCTTGTTCACAGAAATCCTTGAAACCCTCTTTTCATTTTGATGGATATTTTGGTATCTTACTGTAATAACAGCAAAGAGTGAAGGCTGCAAGTTCTGCTGAGCACATGAAAGTATTGGCTTTGGAATCCTCAAATGCGGACTCCAATTTCCAGCAGTTGGATAAGCTTCGAGTAGTTTATGAAGAATATGTCAAAATTGCCAAGGAAACAATCCCTCTTGCGGAAAAGAACTTACTGGAGCTTACTGAAGAGCTGGATCAAAAGTCACAAGCCCTTGATGATGTGTGTCATTTCACTGTCACCTAATCACTTTAATTCTGTGACTTCTATTTATTCCATGCAGTTTGACATTTAGCATACAGCAATATCAAACTAGCTGAATAACCCTACAAAGAATAAGCACTAATTCTGATAGTAGATAGCATGTATAATCCTTCACAGTAGACATTATGAAAAATCTCTTGTCCTTTTGTTTTTGGAAACTTACCTTTTTGTCAACTTACCGTGTTCTATTAGCGTTGACGTAATGCCAAGGTGTTTTTTGCTTTTTATGCATGAGTAGTATCTGGTTGTGAGTTGTGACAATGTCTGGAATGATGTTGCTCTTTTTAGGTATTAGGTGTTCTAGCTCAAATAAAGTCGGATAAAGAATCTGTTGAGGCATTAGTGCAGCCCGTTGAAACAGCTGATCGACTATTCCAAGAAATTCAGACTTGGCAAAAACAAGTTGATGATCTGGAGTATAAGCTTGACTTTCGAGGGCAAGGTGCCAAATCTATGGAAGAGATACAGTCGGAGCTTAGTGCTGTGCAAAATACAAAGTAAATTTCAATCATGTGTTTCTTGTGATTTACTTTTCGTTCCCATCCTTTTTTATTATCAAGCATTCTTTTTCTCTCTGACTATTAAATTGCGTGGTTGATGGAACCCTGACTGTAACTTCAGGGAAAGGTGTGAGAATGGTGGAAACTACAGAAGAGTGTATGGAAATTAGTGACGAAATAGGAGAAAAAGGATCTATTACTGATGAATATGGAAGGATACAAAACCAGTAGCTTTTTGAGAGGCTACCATCTCTTCCTCACCTTAGAAGGTGCCAAAATGACAACAAAATTCTCATGACCTCTTCCTCTTCCTATCTCACGTTTATAACCCCCTCCCCTGACACTATAACAAACTTTTTCAGCTCATCCTTCTGAAATGATGGCAAAAGATTCAAATGACTTAAATACCCTATCTTAGACTTCCTGTCTCTGTAATTTAGTTTTGTCTACATACAAGTTCATTCACTCCATGCTTATATCTATATATGGCTTATGGTTCACAAGTTTTTATCTAATTTTATTCCTTTCCTTCTTATGATGCCATCAGGGATAATTTACATCAGGAACTAGAGAAGTTGAGGGATGAACAGAGGTACATCGAAAATGATTTGGCACATGTTCAAATAAGGTGGCATGCTCTAAGGGAGGAGAAGGTTACAGCAGCTAACTTGTTACGTGATGTTAAGAAAGTAGAAGAAGATTTAGAGCGTTTGTCTGAGGAAAAAGATCAAGTTGAGCTTGATGAGAAGGTCCATCTCTCAGCTGTTATGCTTCTTATAGCTCACGTCCTCTGTTTATGTTTTGTTTAAACTTTTATGTTGCTTGAAAGTGAGTGTATGATCAGGTAATAGGAGATTCCGACGGCAATTTATGATAATTCCATTCCTGAAATTATGCTTTGTTATAGCATCTTTCATTCTATTATTATGAATTCTAAGTTTTTGTTAAACTTTAATCATGATCACTGTCAGTCATTTAAG
Source organism: Erythroxylum havanense (assembly GCA_024752395.1). Lineage (NCBI taxonomy): Eukaryota > Viridiplantae > Streptophyta > Magnoliopsida > Malpighiales > Erythroxylaceae > Erythroxylum > Erythroxylum havanense. The sequence continues at coordinate 17,726,087 of JANTNU010000001.1, forward strand.
TAATGGATAAGCTTTTATTCCTTGAAGATATAAGGTGAACATATCCTGCATCTTTTTATGGTCAGGCCTTGATTATTATGTTTTTATTTCACACAGACGGTGAGATTGTAGGCATTGCATAGGGCGAAGGGTAAACAGATTAGTAGGTATCAAGTACAGGAACTAGGCATTCTTATGTTATCACAAATAAAAGAACTTTTTGTTTTAGATGAATTTTCATATTCTAGTTTTCCCTATGACTAAATTTTGTCAAATTTGAAATCCTTCTTTAAGTAGCCACACGAAAACTTTTTTATTGATTCTTGACGTGAATATTGTTTTCAGTTTCAATTGTTTTAGTTTTACATTGTTAGGTTAGTCAATGCAGACTCCTTTAAAGGGGCTTGTGACATACCATCATGAATAGCAATTGATTGTTGTTGTATCTGTTTAGCATTTGGCAGAGGCTCTTGGTCCTTTATCCAAGGAGAAAGAAAAACTACAGAGTGAATTTAATGAGCTGAAAGTCAAACTTGAGCAGGAGTATGAGGACCAGAAAAAACTGTTGGACAACTATCGGTGGCAAATTGATGAGCTATTAAGAGTTGCTTCAAAAATTAAAGAGTAAATTTTGTCAAAACTGAGGATTGTAAGATTCTTTCATGCCATTTATCTTGATCATCAATTTCATCTTACCAGGTATGATGATCTAAAGAAAGGAGAAAAATACAAGGAAATGCAAGAAAAGTTATCTTTATCGGAATCTCAACTGCAAAGTTGTGATGCTAGGAAGCAAGAAATATTAGCTGAACTTAACAAATTTAAGGAAGGAATACGAGATCAGGATAACATACGAAGAAATATTGAGGACAACTTGAATTACAGGAAAACAAAGGCGGAGGTGGAAGAGCTTGGCCGGCTGATTGAATCTTTAGAAGAGAGAATCCTGAAGATTGGTGGGATTTCACCAGTTGAAGCTGAACTTATAAAGCTTTCTCAGGAAAGAGAGAGAATTCTTTCAGAGGTACTCATAAAGTTTAACAAGTCATTTCCTGTTTTTCCTTCAACTGGCTGAAAAGTTTATGGTTATGATCACATTGATATGCCTAAGTTTTTGAAAATTGGCTTATGTATGCGTCAGTTATGATTTATGGATATTCTGTCTTGCGTTTTCATGATACTAGCTTAGTCTTTGTCTGTGTTGTATTTTGTTGCATGAGTGCTGATGTTCTGCTGACAAGTTTCTACCACAACAAAAGGCAATTACATAGTCATGATGTTATAAAAGCATGTTTGGGATGCTTACACATAGAGTGCCTAATCCCCATCCAGGCAAGACCTGAAATAGATTCTTTGAAACCACTGGACGTCAAAACCAATGTTCTTAATATACAAACAAAGACATGATGTCACATAACCTTTCACACATTTATGTCTTTTGTACTTACCTGCACGTACTTTATTGCGGCTTTTACATCAATAGTTTCAGAATTGTTTCTGACAGCTGTGAAGTTTTACCTCCTCATCTCTCTTTCCTTAAGTCTCCAAGCCCAAACTTTTCCTTTCTCTTCTACCCCCCTTTCCCATTCTCTGATGTTCTTTCCTTTTCTGCATCACTTTTAATGTGAAAATTGTTTGCATTTTCATGTTAATTTGAAACAATGGTTCTTTCCTCAAGATTTAAGATTTCAAGTTGACGAATTCTCTTCGCAATTATTAATAAATACATACCGGGACATTTAAGTGTTTATTTGGATCCCAATTCTTTGAGGACAAAGTTGTGTTTTTCTCACTAGAGTTTGCCTTTGCACCAGAAAAAGTTTTAGGCATATGTCCTTTATTTTTTTATTTGGGCTGTGTAGTAGACTGTTTATCCTTTCCTATATGTCATTGTTGATTCCTACCAAATAAATGATGACTGCAGTATAAATTCTCATGTTTTAATGTAATTTTCATAGACAAAGGTATTGTGGTATCACCTATTTATTTATATCTTCTGTCTCAAATTATTTCACCTGTCAATTTATTTGTGCTTTCCTGTGACAAAATTTTCATGCCTTGATCATGTGAAATCACTGAAAACTATTTGTTATACTAAAACAGTTGAATAGGTACCGAGGAACAATGTCAGTTCACCAGAGCAACATTTCAAAGAATAAAGTTGATCTTAAACAGGCACAATATAAGGATATTGACAAGCGCTACTTTGATCAGCTTGTCCAGCTCAAGGTCAAATTATGCTTTATTGCTTGCTTGTTCCGTTCTAGCCACTTTTTGCAATGTTTCATTAATTTGATTTTTTTTGTCAGACAACTGAAATGGCAAACAAGGACCTAGACAGATACTACAATGCACTTGACAAGTGAGTTCTCCATAGGCAGTCTCGATATTTTCCTTTGCCTGTTGTTATATATGCTATATTTTAAGGTAAATTTCTCTGTTAATTATCCCCCAGGATTTGTATAAACCGTGTGTGTCCTGCTACCAAAGGATATGAGTTTCTTGCAACTTTTTACGTAGAGCTTTCTCTTAACTGATCATTTATCATAATATTTCAATCGCATGGTATTGGTTGAGATTTTATTGAGCATGTTTTCAAGAAGTTAATCCTCTTGAAGATGTATCCTACTAATTTTTTCAATACAAGAAGGGAAGAGACAATGTGCTTTGAGAAATTTATATAACTAGGCATGGCAAAAGAGCCACGAGCTTAGCTTAGTCCAAAGTTAAGGGGTCGAGCCCGGTTTAATTAGGCTCAAGCTTTGGACTTCAGTATTCAGGTCCGATTGGGTTCAAGATTGACAAATTTTGTTGGATCTGATCAACCATTAAAAATCGGGTCAGGCAGGACCAAAGTCAACAGGCTAAAACAAGTTTGACTGGACTCGGGCCCATTTTTTTTTTCACATAAGACCCAAGCCCAGCCTAGTTCATTGTCATCCCTAGGCATCATGAGCCTGTTGTTAAACACAGGACATCATCTACGTTTCTTTTTGGCACATCTAATGCTTTTGGATATCAACTACTTTTACATGTTGACTTACTAAATTCTATGCATGCCTATGTTTCTAGAGCATTGATGCGGTTTCACTCCATGAAAATGGAAGAAATTAATAAGATCATCAGGGAGTTGTGGCAACAAACATATAGAGGGCAGGATATAGATTACATTAGCATCCACTCAGATTCTGAAGGTTCTGGAACTCGGTCTTACAGTTACAAGGTATTGAATATCTTTATTAATCTAGTTGAATTTATACTGCTTTTTTAGGTCATTTAAGTGTATTGATGACAACTAGTAACTCCACTGCCTTCAAAGTAGGTTCTAATGCAGACTGGAGATGCAGAACTAGAAATGAGAGGAAGGTGTAGTGCTGGTCAAAAAGTGAGTATATCTGAGAATAGGCTCTTCCAGGAGAGCTGATATTCTGATTTGGACATGGTTAAAAGTTAGGTTTGGATGCAGGTTCTTGCTTCGCTTATCATTCGGTTGGCTCTAGCTGAGACATTTTGCCTCAATTGCGGAATACTAGCATTAGATGAGCCTACGACAAACTTGGATGGACCAAATGCTGAGAGTCTTGCTGCAGCTCTACTCAGGTACAAGACAGCTACAAAGTCCTTGTAACTGGATTGGACTAACCACTTTAGGGTCTTAAAGGTCTCAATAAATGTAGCTTTTATTGTTGTTTTGTTCTCTTGGATTTTCTCCAGAATAATGGAGGACAGAAAGGGACAGGAGAATTTTCAGTTGATTGTAATCACACATGATGAGCGTTTTGCTCAACTAATTGGTCAAAGGCAGCATGCAGAGAGATACTATCGAGTCGCAAAGGATGATCAGTAAGCTGCTTTTCTTCCAGTTTCCTCATCTTCGAGTTTTTGTCTAAATTTGCGTTTGTTACTTGATTATACTCCGTAAGTTTATTAATGAGAGTATATTCTATGGCTTTATTTCAGTCAGCATAGCATAATTGAAGCACAAGAGATATTCGATTGACATTGAATGAGAGGTAGAAACATCTTTCTGTCAGATAGAGCATCAGGTTGAATCATTTGAGATGCACACAAGATGCATCATTCAGACATGTCTATTTGGTTTAGATTGTACAAGGTCTAGCTTATTATTGTACAATTGTTTCTGATTTTTGTCTAGGAAATGTTTCTGTCCTTGATTTCATAATGTGGTCAACATATGTTGGAAGTAACAAAGTGAAGAAGTTATGATTATGAATTTAAGTTAATACATCAATTTAAATCTATAACATTATCTTTTTACTTTATTTATATTCCTCGGAATGTGAATCAGATTTGCATATTGCGTAATCATTTTTCCTTTCTAAAGTTCATTTTATTCAAACGAAGATTGGTACTCAGACTTCATAATCCAAGAGAGTCTGTGACCTATAATTACTTTTTCAGTCTGTCTACAATAGTGATTGTCATTAGCTGAGGAGTGAACTTCATTTGTCCTATCTGTTCAGCAGCTCTCCCGTTTATGCTGTCTATCTCACTTTGGTTGCTAACTTATAGTTAAAACCACTAGCTCACTCCTGCATTTCAACCAGGCGTTGCCATTATTCAGTTGAGGCTCGTCATGCAGAAGCAATTCGAAGACTTCAGAGGAATGACATTCCGTAGCCTCAGTTGTAATTAGGATGCGTCATGTAGACTGAACAAATCCACACTTGTATCCACCACATTGACATTTTGGCAATTGCTCAGAGTCCCTCAATTTGCCACAATAGGTAACCCACGTTATTTATAGGACACGAGATTAACTTTTAATTACTGGATCCAGGCCCTGTGCGTTCTCCATGTACGAAATCGTCGTCTGGTGTGTAGGTTCAATCATGCCACTAATCTTTAATCTTCGGTGAATCGTTTACTGGTATCTCAGTGGTTTTGTCGATGAAATCAAATTTTCATGTTGACGGCAGCGAAGTTCTCACATTCTGAGCCCACTCCATAGTTGTTACCTTGCAAGTGAACTAGCATGATTACATACGATTAGATCCTAGGCAATATGGTGAGTACATGATCTTCATTTTGGAGCCACCTGCTCCATCTTTTTGACTTTTTTAGAGTCTGCTATTGTTAACCCCTTTTGGTGAATCCTTTTTTAATTTCTAACCCTTCTTAACTTGCAGGAAAGCCTAAGATACGAAAAGCACACACAAGGTAATCTCAATAATGCTTTTCGAAGTACAAAAAGAGTATAATCTCATTAGCCGGGGTATATTAGTCATATTTTTGTTTTTTACTTAGTATCAGATACCCTATATTGATTTGGAAACTATCATCTTTATACACAAATGGTTACATCTATGTTAATCTATATTGTAGTTGCAAATTTGAACATATGGTCTTCACAAAAATACAAGTTTAACGTTTCGAAACGTTCAAAATAAACTATAGCATTTATACAATGTTTAAATTAACCTTAAATTGAATAGAGTTAGATGTGATACTAACTTAAATTTTTTTATTAAACACATAGGTCTATCGTATTAACTTAAATTAATTTACATTTAATTTCTTTGATTATAATAAATTTAATTATTATTTTGACTTAATAAATATTAATTAACTTAATTTAACTATAATTATTCAAAGTTCTGATCAACCTGAATCTCGTTCAACCACAATCTCTTTCTCTAAGCTCTCCTTCCATGCAATATCACCCACTAGTCATCAGACTACTATCATTCAAATGGGTGGCATCCCAAGAACCTACCTTAATATTGTATCCAAATGGCAGTGGATGCGATTGCTAAGTGGAAAAAATAAAATAACTCCTCAAAGCTTGACTCTGTTACGAGAGACAAATTTACAACATAAAAAACAAAGTTGAACTTCAAATAGCTATTTTGGAGCTTGAATGATAATGATAATCGTTAAAAAAAAGCTCCCAACTTATTCTTTATTAGTATCAATGAACAAATTAAGGTTTTCCTGAAGGGGTTGTTCATAGCATTAAGCCTTAAGGGTTTGGTGATTCTGATACGGAGGAGTTGAATTTGGGTTTGAAAAATGTGAATTAGGAGAGAAATACAGATTGGGCTTAATAGAAAATAAAGGAAAGTAAATAATTGGAGTAGTATAAATAAATTAGGCAAATTAAGATTTTTTAAAAAATTAAACTAAGTTAATTACGTTTAGTGAAAAATTAAATACAACTAAATAGGCTTTTGACACGTGGGCTTTACATACACGTTTAATAGAAAATATTAAAATAGGTTATACTTAACTTTGTCCAAATTTTTGTTTATTTATACTTTAATTTAAACATTATGTAAATGTTATAGTTTATTTTGAATACTCCAAAATATTAGGATTCAACTTGTATTTTGATTAAAAAAAAACATTATAGTCAAATTTGCACTTTTTTCCAATATTGAAGAGAATTATATCACTTGCACCTTCTCACTAGGTCAGTTAGTTGTAGAAGCTCCATTGTTAGATATACTGGCATCTCTAATCATCATATCTGAATATTTTTTTTAATTTAGATTTGTGTATTTGAGCCTATTAATAGAAGTATTGATCAATTTTGTGTTCTTTATGTATTGTTGGGCATGTAACAATATCTTGCCAATAAATCAATCTAAAACTCATTATACCCCTAATCATTTACACAAAATTGAAGATCACAAAAATAGGAAAATGAATCCATTTTGTTCTCCTAAACATGGGGAAAGGAGAGAAAGAGAGAGCTCTGGTGTGAAACCTGATATCTTTAACTATTCATGAAAGTATAGGAATAACTAAACCTGATATTAGTTATTCTGTATGTTATTTTTTAATCAAGCAAAAGGAATAATTATTCATTAGGAATACATCGGTAATAGAATAACTATTTCAGTCAACCAAACATACCACAAGTGAATTCTTTTTAGTTGAACTTCTGGCCCTCGCCGTGATCTTTCCCCTTCTTTGAGTATTTATATTTGCACTTATGTTTACGTTTACAACTATGTTTGTGTCTATATGTATGTTTGTGTATAAAAAAACTTAAACTATATCATCATTATTGTTTGGAGGTTCAAAAACTTGAATTTGTCTTTTACTTATTTGTTAAACATCATGAACACAAAGTACAGTGTTAGTATCAATAATGCATTGTCATACTTAAATAGACCTAATATAATCGTTTCTAGTATGATCAATGTTATGAATATCGTACCTGACTTGGTACCGGGTACCGGGTACCGTTTCAGAATTTTTTTTAAAATTTATAAAATAGTCCATGAAATTTTTAAAAATTGCAAAATAGTCCATATTAGTATATTGTACTATATATTTTACTAGTTTATTGTTTACATCAACTATGTTTTTAAAAATCTTAATAGTAAATAATAATGACAATTAATATGAAATAAGTCAATAACAATCATTTTTAAATATTTTACATATAAATAATAACCACAATTAATATAAACAAAGACAATCCTCATCATTTCATTATACACACATCAAATTAAGAATAATACAAAGTATTTAAAACATTACAAATTACAATCATACAATTTTATCATTTTAATAACAGGTTGTTTGAAAACTTTTGAATTGAATTCAATTACATTAATGAGATTGAATTGAATTCAATTTATACTATTTGGAACAAATCCAAAAATATTAGAATTGAATTCAATTACACTGCTTGGAACAAATCCAATAAGATTAGAATTGAATTCAATTATTTCATATGATACATTTACCCCTGACTAAAAAAATAATATTATTAACTACCTCCTCCTATCCAAAATAAAAGTTAATTTAGATAGATTTATTAGATATATATAAAGTGATTTTAAATATTATGGTCAGTCAATTCTAGATATATACAAATTAGAACATGTTGTTTCTTGTGCTAAATGAAGTGTTATTAGTGAAGCATCTTTCATTAAATTACTTAATTTCATCGTTAATGCATGTTCAGTTGATATTCACTTTATAGGATTCTAGAGGTTTTAATCTTAACATTAGTCTCAACATAAAATTACTTAATTTCATCGTTAATGCATGTTCAACTTTTGCTCAATTTTACAATTATAATTTGAACTCTAAAAGTGACCGTTAAATATTAAAACTTTTATTTTTTAAATTTAACTTATTGTTAAAATCTCTATTAACTTTATTTCCGTAGTAATCCACATTAGACACAAATAAAATGTCTTTTTCTTTCTCACCATCAATTCTTTTATTTTCTTTCGACTCCGTAAATCATCATCATCATCACACTCAGTTTAAAGTTCTGCAATAAAACGAAATCTTGGAAGATTTGATAGTACGTAGTTTTATCCCTATATAGTAGAGAGGTTATTTCCGGCAGATCCATATGCAAATGTGACAATAAAAGAGTTATGAGAGTAAATAAATAAAACTGGCATGCTAAATTATTATATAAATAAAATTACAATAAATACATACATAAATAAATAAATAATACAATATAACCAAAAGATATACCTGATGGTATTTAGATTTGTTAGTACCTAATAAGCTGCAAAGTCTGACTCTTCTTGTCTCTAGTTAAGCTAAGAGTCATTACTCAAAGGCTCTGAAAGTATGACAATCCTACAGTTTTAGACGGATTTGCAAAATCTTTCCCCGTTCGCCTGGTCGAAAAGCTAAGGGGCTATTTGTTTCTATTTTTTTCTCATTTTTTGTAAAAAGAAAAACAGGTAAGTAAAACATATTTTGTTTACTCTGTTGCGATTTTTTGTTTCTAAAAATAAAAAAATCACAATAATTTTACAAAAATCAGAAAACATCGTTTATCTAAATTTTGACAATATGTTTTCTTTGACAAAAAACTAACATATCCTTGCTTTCTATCTCGACGATGATGATGATAATAATAATAATAATAATAATAATAATAATAAAGAAGTAAACATTTAATAATAATAATAATAAGATAATTAATTTGATATAATAAAATTAATAATAATAATATTATTATTAATAGTATTAAAAATAGTAAGTAGAAAATTTATAACAATAATTAATAATAATTAATAATATTTTATTATTATTAACAATAAATAATAATAATAATAAATTAATAATAATAATAATAATAATAATAATAATAAATCATAATAAAATTAATAAAAATAAGAATAACTTAATAACAACAACAACAACAACGACAATAACAATAATAACAATAATAAGTTTAATAATAATAAAAAAGTAAGTAGAAAA
>JANTNU010000001.1:17735378-17748032 GCA_024752395.1 Erythroxylum havanense
TTTAATAATATAATAATAAAAAAAATAAAAATAAAAATAATAAAAATAATAATAACTTAATAATAATAACATTATTATTAATAATATTAATATTAATAATAATGAGTTTAATAATAATAATAATAATAATAGTAAGTAGAAAATTTATAACAATAATAATAATAATTATTATTATTAATTTTAATTATTATTATTATTAACAATTAATAATAATAATAATAATAAGTTTATTAGAAATCTCAACCAAACAGATTTTTATTTTTAACTTTTATATTATAAATTTTAATAAAAAAAGTTTTCATTTTTTTTTTTAAAAGGACAAAAAATCAAAAATAACAACAGTTGTTTATTTTCTTTCGTCTCCGTAAATATACGAACAAAACCCCACCTTGACGCAGCCAAACGAGTCCAAAAAAACCTTTGATCTCGTTCATGGCCCAAAGGGCAATCTTGCAAATCCCTCTTGTAAGAGAATACAAAGATGAAACAAAGTCAAAGTTTTCAGTTTGTCATTTCATCGAACAAAGTCAAAGTTTTCAGTTTGTCATTTCATCGAACAGTTAAAAGATGAAAATAATGGTGAATCTATAAGAAACTCGTTGATTCCCACAACCTTACATCAGAGATGAAAAGATACACAGAATCAAGTTGGTTAGTTAGCAACTCATTCAAAAGGAAAGTTTAGTTTTTATGCCCATAAACTTCATTGCACGTCCAAAAAGAAACATTATTTTAATGTTTTGAATCAAACCCACGTAAAAAAAAAAAATTCCTTTTCTCCTGAAGAACACGAAAGCATCCAAAATCTTGGTGTCAATTCAAAACTGCCATCTTTTTCAAAGCAAATGAAGAGAAAGAGAAACACTTGGTGAACGTGCAAAAACTTCAGGAGAGTAAACAAAGATCTGTTGAAATTTAGGCTTTAAGTTTTGGAACCGAACCGCAGCTTCTTCTACAACGTCTAAAGAAGAGTAAATTGGGATTGGTTCATCTTCATGCTTCGTCATCTCACTTCCTTTGTTTATTTTCACTTCTCTGTACAAATTTTGGAACGTAATATTTTGTTTTTAAATTTATATCTAACGTGACTTGTCATGTCAACAACGTTTAGTTTATATTAATTTTGAAAAAAATTTAAAAATTTAGACGACCAATTCTTCTACAAATCACACTTCATTATGCATTTTCTACAAATAGGATTTTAATTTATTTGTTCTGATTTATTTATTGTCTGAGGAATAAGAATTTATAAATCAAGAAAGTAAATGAAACAGAAGATATATCAAACATACATTATTCGACGATGAAATACCAAACTTGAATGGCTTAAAAAAACACAAATCTAACCTACAAAACCAAAAACCAACAAAGATACATTTGCACTCCTCTCCAGACCTAATACTTATACTTCATCTCAGACATGAGAAAGCCAGGCATGTCAAAGCAGGAAGAGAACTTCTCGACGTCAGCCTTAAGCGCCTCAATGTCTTTGTTGTTCACCAACCCCTTGTTGAAGTCCTTCAAGAGCTTTCCATGTTCTTTCTGGATGCTCAGAGTGATTGTCACAGCACGGTGAAGGAACTCTCCAATCTGCTCAAAGTCCTTCTCAACCAGACCTCTGGAGGTCATAGCCGGAGCGCCTGCCAACATAAGCTTCAGTCAGTAACTTACTACCGATAAAGGAAGATTGTCTTCTGATCCAAATGATAAACTCAAGGTATAAATTCATACCTATTCTTACTCCTCCAGGAGCCAAAGCACTACTATCACCAAACACAGCGTTCTTGTTCAAGGTGATGTTGCAAAGGTCACACAGCTTTTCAACCTTGTTGCCTGGCGAAGGATTATAATAGGAACAAAAAAAAAAAGGCAACGTACAAAATCGATGAGCAATGGTTGTAATTACTGAATCCAAGAAAACTCAATTTCTTTTACCTGTCAAACCGAGAGGTCGAAGATCCCACAAAACAAGGTGGTTCTCAGTTCCTCCGGTCACCATTTTGTATCCCTTACTCATCAAAAAGTTTCCAAGTGAAACAGCATTGGCCTTTACTTGTTTAGCATATGCCTTGAACCCAGGGCTCGTAGCCTGCTTCAGTGCAACAGCCAATGCACCAATCTGGTGATTGTGAGGACCACCCTGAAGAGCGGGGAAAACCGAGAAGTTGATCTTATCTTCGAAGTCATAAACTGCATCCTCTGGTTGGCCCTTCTTTGCTGGTTTAGGCCCCTTCCTGTAGAAGATCATACCAGCCCTAGGACCCCTCAAGCTTTTATGAGTAGTGGTTGTTACAATATCACAGAACTCAAAGGGGTTGGCAGCTTCCTAAAGATAAGGACAAAAGAAAATTGTATTTAGACCGAACCCAGATCTTAACGTAATACGATAAAAGGCAGTTCCAGTTTCGTAACTTCACAGTTGAAAACGAATTCCGAAGCATGAAATGATGTCTTACTACACAGTAGTAAACAAGAGTGTACAAAATCCGAGTTCTAGATCTACCAATACTAGTGTAAAATACCATACCAACAAACATAAGCATATGGATCACATCTATCAAGAACAGAAATTACAAAATGACGCAAAATAAACAACGGAAACAGAACCATAAACAGAAACAGAGATTCGCTCAAAAGGAAAATGAGCAACAATCAGATTCAATTCAATTGCATGCTTGAACAGCTAAACAAAATCAAAAGGTTCGAAAATGCAATGCCCTGTGAACAAGAAAAAATAGACTAACATTTAGTCCATACATCAACGAACTTGTCAACAAAGCTAGATCTTTTGATGGATCAGATCCTAAGGAACAAAAAAGCGATCAAGTAATATCATCAGAAACACTAAGCATCCAGACAAAGATCTGTTCACACAAGGATCCAAGGATACAAACTTTTGAGTTTTACTTTCACATATCATGGATGTAAGCTGAGAAAATCGCCAAACGAAGACAGTTTGCAAATAAAAATACAATCTTTTCCACTTCAACCTCCTAAACAGATCCAACAAAAACAGAAAAAAAAAAAGAAACGACATTCAAGATCAAAACAAAAACCATACCTGAGCAGCAACGAGGCCACTAATGTGAGCCATATCACAAAGCAACAGAGCACCACATTTATCAGCAACAGCCCTAAACTTGGCATAATCCCAATCCCTCGGGTATGCACTACCACCACAAATAATCAGCTTAGGCCTGAAATCCAAGGCCTTTTCCTCCAACTTCTCATAGTCAAGATACCCAGTTTGTGAATTCACCTTATAAGGTAAACTCTCAAAGTAAATCGAAGTCGCCGAGATCTTCTTCCCACCGGAGGTATAATAACCATGAGTCAAATGTCCACCGGAAGGCAGGTCCAATCCCATGATCCGGTCATGGGGCTGAAGCACCGCCGTGTAGGCAGCGAAGTTGGCCGGAGAGCCGGAGTAGGGCTGGACATTCACGCCCCACTTGGTGGGGTCGAGGTGGAAGGCCTGGAGAGCGCGGGAGCGGCAGAGGTTTTCGATCTCGTCGATGAACTCGTTGCCTCCATAGTAGCGGTTGCCGGGCATGCCCTCGGAGTACTTATTAGTCAGGGCGCTGCCGAGGGCTTCGATGACGGCGAAGGAGGTGAAGTTCTCGGAGGCGATGAGCTCGATTCCTCGGCATTGTCGGCGTTTCTCCTTCTCGATGAGGTCGTAGATTTCGGGGTCCACGGTTTGAAGTGGCTTGTTCCCCCACTCTGTCACTGGCTCCATATTTTTAGAGAGAGAAGGTGAGAGACCGAGAAAGGGAGAGTATGCAAATGGTGATATGAAACGGTGGGATTGTGAGGTGGCTTTAAAGAGAAATAGTTGGTGTGAGGGACGAGAAAATTATGTTTATTATGTGCCTGCTTTTCTCATTTTCTCTTAATTTTTTTTGGTGGTAGGTGTGCCCCTGCCATTCATTTTGACAAAATTTTATATGAGATTAATGGATTTACTTTGTTGACAATTTTTATTTATTTATTTTTAAAATTGTTATATATAACCAAACTCTAGGACAGAAGAGATTGAACTTTTTTTTTGGTAGTTTCCTTGGAAATAATTTATCTTTCTTTTATTTTTTATTTTACTTATAATTTATTTAGATAAATTATAATTTATCAATTTAATTATATGTAATATTTATCAATTATAATTTTAGGCATAATTTCAATTTAAAAGCTGCCCAATTCTAAAACGGCCCGGTACCCATCGTTTGAGCTAGCTCAGGCTCAATTGAAAACACCTAAGTCAGGTCAATTGTCACCCTTAATTGTTTAAAAAATATTTGTTTAGAAATAAAAAAGGAAAATGAGTAGAATAATTAATATCCTATAAAAGAGTTGTCGACAAAATTTGTTAAAAAAAGTGAATTTTTTAGTGAGAATTATGAGAAATTAAATGATGATAGTTTTGAACATCGTAATAAAAATTAATATTCATAATAATGTTAGCAATTTTGAGTAAGTATAAGCATGTATCAAATGCATCTAATTTAGAACATTCAAGAGAGAGCAACTAATATCTCTATTGAATATTTATAATCCTAAAAATTCAGATTATCTTGGCAATAAAATAAGGAATATTTTAATTAAAAACTAATAAAAAATTAAATCATGTATTTTCTTTAGACAATATATATTTGCATATAGTGGATTCATTGGAGTCCTTATTTTTATTGATCTTGAACCTATTAAACGAAGAGAATGACACTAATTATATTATCTTTTTATTAGAAACATTCTCACATCCATTTCAACTTATATAATATTAATGGGATTTACTTAGTTTAAATACTATATTTAATTTTTTATTAGGACCATTCACACGTCCATGTTCAATTTTTATAATACTAATTCTCTTTTGAATATACCGTTGGCTAACATGATTCTTATGCATATTTTGGAAAATATAAGTATAGAACTGACCATGCACTTAACTCGTAGGGAAGTGGGTGTGAAGGCAATGACCTTATTTCAACTTGTAAATTTGCATGCTTTGGTTTACGTTTAGTGAAGTACCAACTTTTTGACTAGCCCTTCGATAAGATAAAGCAAATCATTATATTGTAGCTTTCATGAGCACAAGGTAATGTATGCAGAAGTTCGGATAGTCCAGTTGGTTATTAGGAAAGAAAGTGAGTGCAAGGTCTTGGGTTTGAGTCTCGACAGTGATAGTGTGAGAGCTTATTCAATGTAGTGATTTTTTGTGCACACCGAATATTGGGTCGCCTTTTCAAAAAATTGGCTGAGATCAAACCGTAATTTACCTCCCTTACACAATATCGAATCGAAATGTAGGGCTACTTAGGGTGAACGCTCTACCTTTTGAGTCCAGAAAACGTCGTTGTCAAGGTAGGTTTAGGTTCTGAGCCATTTTGGCGTAGAAAAGAAAAAAGTGTTGAATGTATTGTGGAGTTGGTGAGGACGAGAGTTGTTGAAGGTCGTTCAGATCAGATCACACTAATTTCTTTCTTCATACATTAGACTATTCCCATCCTCACCAACCCTGAAATGGATATCACGATCGACTTGTTTTTTTGAAGAAAGTCAATTTTACACTTTATTTATTGACAAATATGAAATAGCTGTATCATCGCCAACCTCAACTTGTAGTTTCCTGCCAACTTTCGAGGAAGATTTGGACTCTTTGTTCAAGTAAATAAAACATTTTGGACAGTTCTTTTTGACTTAAATGTGTTTATACATGTTGGTAAAGTTTAGTTTGTATACAATTTTACAATAGTGCACTTTCGTTCATACTGTTCAGCTAGATATGGTCCAGACCAGACCCCACTTGGCCACTTCAGCCCCATCTCATGTTTTATATGAATGTCATTAAATATTTTAATTAATATCTAAATAGATATTTCCGCACCCACCACCGACGAAGCCTTATTAGATCTCAGATCGTGCAGCTAATACATGGGCCCACACTTTAGGTCGCGCCAAACGCCAAGCATACAAACCAATTTATGCCAGTCTCATTGGCTTACATTCTTCGTCAAATATATAATTTACTACCTTACGCCTCCAGGTGAATTAGAAAGATAATTTCAAATTGTCGTTATATATATATTGCTGTTTAAAATTTGAGATCAGAATTTTATCTTTTTATAAGAGACTTTCTTGACTCAAACAAAAATTAGTTTGATTGTGAATTACTTAAAAGTATCTTTTTATAATTAGGACTCTTCTAAGATATTTAATGGATAAAAAAAAAACTTTTTTACTGTAAATTAATCGCTAATAAAATTATTAGAAAGTGGGTTGGTAGTTGATAATCAACATCTTTGATTATCTTAAGGACGCCACACCAACCCCGTCTCCTACTACGCTATGACTTTATTGCGTAACTATGTCAACATTATTGTTAGTACATGTTGAAATCCTGTATTGATTACTTCTTTGAATCAATTAAAATTTGGACTTTACACAAAGTCTAAAATATTTTTCAAGATAAGATATTAACTTAATTATATTAAACTTTTTTTATAATTTATACTTTATTTAAAAATGTATATTATATTTTCATATAATATTATTAAATTAATACACATCAATTTTTAGGTAAGGCAACCGTCCAATGCTCATGTCACATTGACCTTACTTTTGCTCATTTGGTGATTGGTTGCTCCAACAAAATCATAAGTTCAATTCATTTGAGGAATAGATTATGTGACAATCCCATCTAAGCGACCATAAAAGATAGCTCAAGTCAACCTAAAAAATTACTAGTGACACTCTATTAATAGTCTAATGCCACCTCTTAAACTACTTGCCAACTTATTAGGGTCTTAGTTACGGTAGTTATAAAGGAGTTTGTGGACTCAAATCACACAAGACCTTAAAAACTAAAAAATAAAATATTAAAATGAAATTTTGTGGTGGAAGTTCAGATCAAGTCATTTCCATGCTTCACTCTATACGTTTTCCATTTACCAAATCTACCAACCCTAAATTCAAGATGACCAAATGTGAGCCGTCCATTTTAGAACTGTCCATTTAATTTTATGATATTTTATTATGTCTCATGAATCTCAGCCATTTATTATACAGGACTCATATTTATTTATATAAGATTCACATAAAATTTATATAAATAAATGACTGAAATTCATTAGATAAAATTAAATACCATAAAATTAGACAGAAAATCTGAACTACATCCCACTCGCCACCTACTTATACACCCTCGCTTCACTATAACTATCGCTCCCACCTGCCCACTCTTCATACTAAAACTTGTCTTGAAGAGAGTGCGTTGCAGTTAGTGTCGTTACGATATCCCACAATGGCTTTCTTGGTCGAGAAAACCACATCAGGGCGTGAGTACAAGGTGAAGGACATGTCTCAGGCCGACTTCGGTCGCCTCGAGATCGAGCTAGCCGAGGTAGAAATGCCCGGTCTGATGGCTTGCAGAACCGAGTTCGGTCCGGCTCAGCCCTTCAAAGGCGCGAAGATCACCGGATCTCTCCACATGACCATCCAAACCGCCGTCCTCATCGAGACCCTGACCGCTCTCGGCGCCGAGGTCAGATGGTGCTCGTGCAATATCTTCAGCACACAGGACCACGCCGCCGCCGCCATCGCCAGAGACTCCGCCGCTGTGTTCGCCTGGAAAGGAGAGACTCTCCCGGAGTACTGGTGGTGCACGGAGCGCGCGCTCGACTGGGGCCCCGACGGTGGGCCGGATCTAATCGTCGACGACGGCGGCGACGCTACTCTGTTGATCCATGAGGGTGTTAAAGCTGAGGAAGCTTATGAGAAGACCGGTCAGCTTCCTGACCCGGCTTCAACTGATAACGCGGAGTTTCAGATCGTTTTGGCGATTATTAGAGACGGTTTGAAGTCTGATCCCAAGAAGTATCATAAGATGAAGGAGAGATTGGTTGGTGTATCCGAGGAGACTACCACTGGTGTTAAGAGGTTGTATCAGATGCAAGCAAATGGAACTCTGTTGTTCCCCGCTATTAATGTCAATGATTCTGTTACCAAGAGCAAGGTATTGATTTCCTTTTTCTTTTTATAGATCTGGTTGGCCTTCGATTTTGTACATAATGGTTTAGTAATGACAGATCTGGTTTATTGTTATTTGTGATCAAAAAGTGATTGCTTGAATGATTCTAACATCTGGTGTTACCCTCTGTGATGACAGTTCGATAACTTGTATGGATGCCGTCATTCCCTTCCGGATGGGTTGATGAGGGCGACCGATGTTATGATTGCTGGGAAGGTTGCTGTTGTGTGTGGCTATGGTGATGTTGGCAAGGGCTGTGCTTCTGCCTTGAAGCAGGCTGGAGCTCGTGTTATCGTGACTGAAATTGATCCAATTTGCGCCCTTCAGGCTCTTATGGAAGGTCTCCAGGTCCTGACCCTTGAAGATGTTGTGGCAGATGCTGATATATTTGTGACAACCACTGGCAACAAGGACATCATCATGGTTAGCCACATGAGGCAGATGAAGAACAATGCCATTGTCTGCAACATTGGCCACTTCGATAACGAGATTGACATGCTTGGACTCGAAACTTACCCTGGTGTGAAGCGCATCACCATCAAGCCTCAAACCGATAGGTGGGTCTTCCCAGATACGAAGAGCGGCATCATTGTGTTAGCCGAGGGGCGTCTCATGAACTTGGGTTGTGCCACTGGTCACCCCAGCTTCGTGATGTCCTGCTCATTCACCAACCAGGTGATTGCACAGCTTGAGCTATGGAAGGAGAAGGCAACTGGCAAGTACGAGAAGAAGGTTTACGTCCTGCCTAAGCACCTTGATGAGAAGGTTGCTGCTCTTCACCTTGGAAAGCTCGGAGCTAGGCTCACCAAGCTCAGCAAGGACCAGGCTGACTACATCAGCGTGCCAATTGAGGGTCCATACAAGCCTCCTCACTACAGATACTAAGAGGCAGATGGAGAAAACCATGTATTTGGAGGGTTTGAAGAACCTTTTTTTTTTTTTTTTTACAATCTGATTATGAATTGCAATAGTAGGATATCAAATTTTCATTTTTTTTCAAGGATTTGTGTTTTAATGGGAAAGTTTTGGGAGGGAGGGAATGGATTGGTCTCGCCTGAAGAAGACCTCATGGAATTTAATAAGGTTTTGGATGGTTTTGTGTGGGATATATAGTATTCGAGTTTTGCTGAAATTAACTAACTAGCGCTTCCAGTATTTTCCTTATCCTTCTTGTAGTCGATTAAATGAAGCTAGATAGACATAGATTTTTATTTACAAACGAAAAAATGAAGCTATAAGAGTTGAACAAGATGGTGTAGATCTACCAAAGACACCGTTGTCATCTTCACTGAAGGGACTCTCTTTATCTAAGAAATAGATTAGGCGGGCCTGAAAGGTGGTGTAAGGACAAGTATGCTAAGTACGCTTTATCAATTAAATGCCGTCAAGTTTATTTGTCTGTCTTCACCTTGCCATCATTTTCGTCATAGTTACGAGACTTTTTTTATATAATGTTTATAGGTATTTTAAGAGTATCTTAATTATAAAAAGTCACTTTTAAGTTATTCATTTTTAGATTAATCCTTGCTCGAATTGAATAAGTTTTTTACAAGAGGTAAAATTCTGATCTTAAATTTTAAACGACTGCATATATAAAAACGATTTGAATCTGCGATTTCAATTAAGTCAAGAGACTTTTTAAGTATGGTAAACACGTCCTGATCGAGTAGAAGTACAAACCCTAGCAGATCGAATCTTAAATAGGGCTAGTTTTGAAAAGTCGATTCAATTTTACCCGACTCACATTGATTTTTAATTAAAATTGTAAAAATGACGTCTGTATTAAGCCTTTGGTCACTCCAAACTTAGATAACCCAAGCCCGAGACTGACCTTAACTGTTTTGAAAAAAAAGAAACTTGATGCCGATCAGGCCTGGCCTGGGCTCAAATAATGTCATCTATCACCTAATCCTTTACATCCCCAGCCAACTTCCCATTTACTTGTGTTAACAATTATAATTATTTTGCTTCAAGCAATCCTTATTACACAATAAAGTAAAAGTTTTAGAACTTGGTTCAGCCGGATTCTGGCCGAACGGTGCGTTGCCGTTTGGATCCATTGACTGGCAACTTCCTGTGATATCAACGACGTGAATATACCTGCAAAACAAAGAAGGCACGTCGGGGGTTGTGTCCCGATTAGCCCCTCCGACGCTCAAGTTAGTCTTTTTGTAAGGGGTGTAGTCGCTTAGAGCAAGAAGAACTAGGGTTTGTGTCGCGTGTACCTCTTATCATGGTAGAATAGTACCTTATATACGACGTGAATGTTAGGTTTAGGCTGTTATGTAGGTCTTTGTGTTTGCATGGGAGACTAACTCCTGTGAATGGGTCATGGATGCATAGATTGAATGTCTTGGGCCTGGGCCTAGCACAGCCGACCCGACCATAAGCCCCCTACTCCTCGAGCCTGAGCCCGAGAAAGGGTCGAAGGAGTATGTAAATAACAGGCAGCGTGCTTCCTAGGTGGCTCGTGCTAGCCTTCGATCAATAAGTTATTACTTGATGCGGTCGACTGAATAGGTGCAATCAGCAATGTCTCGGCGATTCGGTCGAAGGTGATGATAGAACCAACTGATCGGCTGTAGCAATGTAGCAGATCGATCGGTTATAACAACAAGGTCGGCCGACCTCAACATTACCCTCGACCGGGCAAGAGTAGTGGCAGACCGATCGATCGATCGGAAGGGCTGAAATGAGGCATTAAGTGCAATTATTACTGTTTGTCCGTATCTTCCAAGCGTCGTTCAAAATTCTGGGAGACGCGTCCTTTTAACTGCTGTGTCGTTGCCACGCGTTGTCACGCGTGACCCTTTATCTGCTTCGTCGCTTCGGGTCTTTCACAGCCTTAACATCCCTCCACTCAGATTGGTCCACGTGCTCTGCTCCGGATAGGATTTTCGCCACATGCTCGATGTCAATTGGTAGTCCCGTTCCATTGGGAGGGGAGAGGATTAATGTAGTCGAGTGGTGGAAAGAACTAGACCTAGCCGAGGGGCGCTTAAGATTTGCGCATGATTTGTCACTTTCCCTCCTGAGGGGTTGCCACGACGCCTGCGTCTCCGATGAGTCGGACAGCTCGTCGTTTGAGGATTGTGCCGAGTTGTTGCTGTCATGAGGGCTCGCTGTGGTGAAAATTGTGGGCTTGATTTGGCCTTCATTGTTTTCTTAATTTTGTTGGATGAAGTTCATTGTGTGAGAGACTGCTTTTTCGAATAGTACGCTGCGAACCAGTACGTTCGGTCGAGCGAGGTTGGCCTTCTAGGTCTCATCAGGTTCCCATAATAACGCTTCGATAGCTCGACCGATTGATGCCGAGTGCCGAGAATTGTTGTGGGTCGGTTTGTGGCGAAAACCAAACGGCGCCAAGGTTCTGTGGCTTGACGTCGCCTGGCTGCAGGAGCTTTGTCTCAGCAGCCCTGTCAATTGATATCGAGACCCGAGCTTTGCTCAAGGGTCGAACTATGTCGAACGCGTGTTGAGGCCCGAGCTTTGTTGAAAACGTTATATCGAGACTCGAGCTTTGCTCAAGGGTCGAGCTATGTCGAACGCATGTCGAGGCCCGAGCTTCGCTCAAGGGCGAGCTATGTCGAAAATTTGTCGAAAGTTGAATGTCGATGCCCGTGGTCGGGCTCGAGGCTCGTAGCCGAGCGATGTCGAGGCATGTGGCCTGGCTCGAGGCACGTAGCAGAGCGATGGCCGGGCTCGAGGTACGTAGCCGAGCAGTGTCGAGGACCTTCGCTTATAATGGACGAAAGTGCGTTTTTCGCTACCTCTTTTGCATTTAAGGTTAAACTATTTCTTTAAGTAGCAAACTGTGTGCGAGCGTATTCGTTGTGCATCGAACGAGTGACTTTGGTCGAGCGATTATACGGCCGGACGATTCTGGGCTTTATCTTAGGACCCTTGGCCGGGCGTTAGTCGGTGTCGATCGATGGTTCCAAGGATCTTGCCTCGGTAATCTGGTCGATCTGTATTCGGGGCCGAGCTATGGTCCCAAGGATCTTGTCTTGGCGACCTAGTCGAGTAGTATAGAAGTCGATCGGTCCCAAGGATCTTGTCTTGGCGACCGAGTCGAGTGTGGTCGATCTATGGAGAATGCCGAGCGATGGCGAGGGTCCCAAGGATCTTGTCTTGGCGACCGAGTTTAGTCGAGGTCGAGCGGTCCCAAGGATCTTGTCTTGGCGACCGATCGACCGTAGCCGATCTATGGAGATACCGGGCGATGGAGAAAGAGATCCCGAGGATCTTGTCTCGGCGACCCGACCGACCGTAGTTGATCTGTGGAGATATCAGGCGATAGAGAACGAGGTCCCGAGGATCTTGTCTCGGCGACCTGACCGACCGTAGTCGATCTGTGGAGATACCGGGCGATGGAGAACGAGGTCCCGAGGATCTTGTCTCGACGACCCGACCGATCGTAGTCGATCTGTGGAGATACCGGGCGATGGAGAACGAGGTCCTGAGGATCTTGTCTCGGCGACCCGACCGACCGTAGTCGATCTGTGGAGATACCGGGTGATGGAGAACGAGGTCCCGAGGATCTTGTCTCGGCGACCCGACCGACCGTAGTCGATCTGTGGAGATACCGGGCGATGGAGAACGAGGTCCCGAGGATCTTGTCTCGGCGA
>JANTNU010000001.1:17825475-17842819 GCA_024752395.1 Erythroxylum havanense
AGGTTTATAGAAATGATCGAATCGTAGTGCACCCTCATCGTAGGTTATGTATCGGTACGACCTACGGGCGTCCCGGTATATACTCTACGGTAAGGGGGCACTACACCCAAGCTTTTGGAAGGCAGGTATGCGATTGAATGGTGAAGAGGAAATTTCCAGCACCACCAAATAGATGAGAATACGAATTAAAAATGAAAACAAAACCTAAATCAAAGAAAGAGAAAAGGAAAAAAAGAAAAGGAATAAACAAAATTACCTAACAACTAAAGACGAAAATGGATGCCTGGAAATCCCTAAGAACGAGAACTAAGAATCGAGCTGAAGATTGTTTGCGAAACTTGAAAACTAGTTCAATCCTAGCACTTATGGTCTTTACTATGAGTGGCGATGTCATAAGGGAGAGCGAGTGGATGGCAAAGAGGATACCTCAACCGTTCAGTACACGTTCCATGAATTAACCCAAGCTTTTGGAAGATAGGTGTACGACAGAGTGGAAGAAATGAATGCCAGAAAGAAAGAATTGAGGCGGGAAGCAAAATCAAAGGAAGTTCAGCTCGGCTAAAGATAAGCTGAGACACAGACGTTGGTTTAAATCAAACGAAAATGTCGACGTTTTATTGTGGCACAGAATAAGGTCAGGGTTAGTGGGACAAAAAATCTGATGTCAGTATTTATGGTTCGAGTTGAGACGTGTAAAATCATATAAAGTTGGCATTAAAAATTGTCCGCCCCACGAAGACTCACAAGTCAAGTTCATACCCAACTTATTGAACGCATCAATTTTACTATTAATTAAATATAAGATTAAAAATATATTTAACTTGAAATGAAAATATTAATTATAAAAAATAAAATTTTAACTATAATAATTTAATTTGTCGTGACTGTTTAATTATTTAAATTAATTTATATTAATTATATAACCATTTTATTTTTACTGAAAATAAGTGAAACTAACTTCATAAAATTAACTAGAAACAATATTTAGTTACACTTGACAATTAAATAAATTTATTTTTTTATATAAGAAAAATGACTGTCGAGTTTCCGTGTTCGATTCTACCTTCAACCTTATCTTGGCCTTATCTTAGCACTCAATGAGTGGCTTGGAAGAGAGGTAGATTTCGTCAACTTCGCTTTCCCAATCGCCCAAATCTGCGTATGCTTCTTCTCTAAACATTGTAACTCAGTTCCAATTTCTTGATTGCTAATTGCAACACCCTTCTCATACTTGTAATAGCTATTTTTGAGGTGATCCTACTAGTACACCATAGTTGCATTGCGTACAACAACCGCACTTCTTCTTCTGGAGATATCCCTGCTAGATCGCCCTTTCGCATCACTTCCCCGCAATTCTCTAACACGGATCTATTATACTTTTCGAAGGGTGTTTGACTTAGCTTGTATTATGAATATTCTGGGGATGTTGGTTTTCATGCGATGTGTGAATTCAGTGGCTCTGAATGTTCATTCCCCCAGTTGTCATCCATTATAGTGCGTGGATGCTTCATCTTACAATAATAAAATGCAGAATAATTCTTCTTCCCACTCTTAAAAGGTGAATACTCCTATGTAGTCGGCGGCATATTATATTTGGAGGATTCCTGCCGTGCACAGATGACGATGCTTCTGACGGCGCAAGATTATTTGGGTTTCCCAATTATGGGAACTTAACTTGTAAGGACGTCCATGATGCTGTGGGATCTGGGTTCCAGCTCTCTTTTTATTTATTTTGCGCTGCTAAAATCACCACATCTTTAATCCTTGCAACTTTGAAGGTGATTCCCAACTTTGTCCTGTTCCTACCCCAGGTATGTTAATAATCCTTATCTAATCTGCCACACTTTCCTTTATTTGAGCTCACACGCTTATCATTAAACCGCGCTGAATTCTTAGAGTGACAATTTTAATTTTACTAATATTCTTGCAAATTTGTTATCATATAGAAAGATATAACATAATTACTGCGACCTGATTCATTAATACACAATTTATGGATAAGGTATGAACAAAAACCTAGTCTTTTTTTTAATTTGACTAATCACTATCATCATAGTTTACGGTGTGAAGAAGTTGGAAATGATGATATCAAGTGCAATATTTGGTGTTTACATATGTTTCACAGACTAATTTACTATTTCATCACTTCGATTCTGTACCCATTTATTATTTTTAACTCTGTTGCTATTTACTGAAATGCAGAATTCGCGAGCTCTGGTGAGGATTGGAAGAATTATGTTCTACCACCATAGATGCAGTAAAATACGAGTAAAAGTTATGAGCAGTTAACACTAATGACTACGCATGAGTATTCACCTTTTAAAGAGTGGGAGGAAGAATTATTCTACCTTCCATTATTGCAAGATGAAGTATCTACATACTATAGTGAATGATAACTGTAGAAATTAACATTTAGAATGACTAAATTCACATGTTTCACCAAAACCAATTCATCGGGATATTCATAAAACAAGTCAAACACCTTCGAAGAGTGTAATAGATCCCGTGTTAGTGTATGCTCTAATTTTCGACTAAGCTTTACTAAGAGAAGGAGGTTGGTACTAGTATATACATATATAGAAATAGTGAATTTTCACGAAGCTTAATATGCATGTAAGTGATATTTAGTTGAAGAAAATATGTATACATTGGCTTTATTTGATTCTGCGCACAATACTTGATCTTTACTATCACTGAAATGCAGGTAAACTATCGATGGGATTATGATGGTGAGTATTATATACTTTGCCTGGAAACTTTAAATAGCTTTTGGATGTTTTGGGTCTTACCTGATCAAATATGGTTAATGGTAGATTGTTAGTCTTTCTTTGCATGACATATGTAAAGAATTAAGGGATTCAAACATTGAATTTTAAAGATCAGGAGAAAAGAGGATTAACTAAATTTTAGTATGCATGGAAGTCGTGATGGATCTATTTGATTCTGTCCACACTAATTGTCTCTTTACAGCTCTATCACTAAAATGCAGGAAAATGGTATGGATGGGAGGATGATGGTGGTGAGTATCTAGGAGTTGTGTTTTTGTAGTATATACTTCACCTCACCTGGAAACTGTAAATGGTTTCTGAATTGTTTTGATCTTACTCATTGAATAAGGTTAATGGTAGGTTGTCGATTTTTCTTTCCTTCACGTGATCTGCAAAATGAAAACAAGAATTCAGGTTTATTGATATTTTTCTTAATTATTTCGTGATTACTGATAAATGCCAAGAAACCATCAGACTGCCACCTTAGAACTGAGGTAATGTAGTTTAAACTCGAGATTACTTGTAATACTAGTTTGAAAAACCATTAACTGAGCATGGGTATACTATCCATCCCAAGAATGATATCTGGGGATTTAAATGTACGTGCTAGTTCTTTCAGATAATTTGTTCATAATATTATTCTATTTGTTTGACCTTTTTTAGCTTTTTGAATATTGCAAAATCTCCTATATGAATACTGCATTTTGACATCAAGCTTCGTAACATCCTTTTGGACAAAATGTTGCCCTTTTGGACAAAATGTTTGTCCCAAAGCTTTCGAATTTTGGTATAGCCAAACTTTGTCAAACAAAAAATAGTGTTCTCGGAACCATTGGCTATATGGCTCTAGAATTGTGCCACAGGCATATTGGAATGTTGTTGATGGAAATAGCAGAGAGAAGGAAGAATTTGAATGCATTTGCAGACCATTCGAGTCGAATTTACTTTATGTGCTTCCCTTTTCTAAATTGCTAGTAAGCCCAAGTAGGAACCGTTTTCTTTATTGCTTGTAAGAGCATTCGAGCCAGTTTTACTTTTCTACATGAACTTACGAGCAATTCAGAAAAGAGAAGCACATAGAATACGGGAAGGCCAATACTACAGAAGAGCAAACAAAACAGAATAACCATTACAAAATTATTGTGGTAACGCTTTGATGCATACAATTAAAGCGTGATAAGCATCCTCCTATGCCCAGACTGCTTGAGATGCTTGAATAAGAAGTGGAATGTCTAGAACTGCCTCCAGAGGGAGATAGAGGATGAGGACACTGAAATGGACGATTACCCAACAGAGATGATGCAACTGATTGTTTTGATAAGCTTATTTATGGATAAAGAGACAGTAGCAATTTTCATGAGATGAGGTCATTGCTCTATCCCGACTGTAATTTTATGTCAGGCGCATGTTTGCTACTGTTATATCTAATATTTATGTCATTAATACCACTATCATATTATTCGCATATTATTATTATATGTTTTAACAACCATATGTTTCTAATTAGTTTGAAGTTGCAAGTGGAAGGATCCTACTATTCATCAACTAAGAAGATAAAAAGAAACAAAACGTTGGAGCCTCAACTACCGAAAATCTGATCATCCTGTCTTCTGCGCTGGTTTTTTCTTGATATTTGACAAGGTATATCCTGATTTTAATTGCAATTAAAAATATATTTCCGAGATTGATCGACCCAAATTTGATTTGGGTAGACTAAATAACATCATTTTGATTTTTAAAAATTTAAAAATATTTTGAATTAAATCGGATCGAACTTTGTACTATTGGGCTCAATTGAGCTCGACCTTAGCTAGGTAGCAATTGTCGAGCCTAGACGAACCCAATTCAAGTCGACTTGGCCTGGCCTATTGTTTTAAGTTTAAACTTAAACCGATTTAAGAAAAAATCTTTTTCTTATTCAAGTCTTTTAGATTTTCTTTTTTATCCTTTAAATCAATTACATTTTTATTAAAGTTCAATACCATCTTTTCATAATCAAATATTCTTTCATTTCATACGGTTTTTTTTTCTCCATAAAATTCAATATAAAATTCGTCTTTAAAAACTTACTTTATTTTATACAAACTCGTCTAATTTTTTAAGGGGTGAGGCGCATCAACATAGTAATATTAGGCTTGTTTCATTTAAATTGCATACATTCTAGCTTTTTCTTCAAAAACAAATTCAAATTGAATACTTGTGTTCAAGTCCTATGACATTATTTAGATATCTTTAATCTTTTCTTAAAGTTTAGGTCAAATTATAAATCATTAATTATAGGTTTTTTATGTTTCTCATCCAGATTTCTTTTAAACTGATACCTAAATTTGTTTTAATAAAAATTCCCAAATTTATACAATCTTTTCTAAATCTTTCTTATTCTATAATTCAATCACGCAATTTTTTAATTAGCATCTTTTAATTCATTTATTAAATATTTTTCTTTATCTTCTTTCTTATTCTATAATTCAAACACTTAATTAATTTTTTAAATATTTTTCTTTATCTTCCCCTGTAAAAGAGCAACTCTATTGATAAGATTCATTTTTTGCATGATATGAGTTAAGAAATAACATTCATATATTGATAACAAATAAATGATAATAAGTTATTATTATGTATAGATAATTAAAAAAATACGAGTATTGTAGAATTTAAATCGATAATTTCATCATATTTTAGTGGAAAATAAAACATTGAATTACTCGTAATGGATAAACATGACATTAAGTTAATTACTATTAGTTTGGCAGTTTGTATTTTTTCTTATAAACATGTTATTAAAAGTGATTCTATCTATAAAAGTCCTTCAATACCCAAAACATAGGGTTGTATTAAATAGTACATAAAAGCGGTTGGTGTTCCTGGTGGGGGTTTGAAAATGATTAGTTTTATTCTTTGTACATGTTATTGTGCTTTTCTCATGGTTTGTCTTTGTTGGAAGCAGCTTAATTTATTGTGTTTTACAATTGTGATGATAGAAGAGTGGCCAACTTGTGATTTGGGTAGAAACATTCACGAAAATATGACTACAACTTTTAGTATAATTTATTTTGTTATGTCCAAACTTTTCATAAAATGTATATGCAACTTTGATGGGTTGAGTTCTAGAGTAACAGTTAAAGTTATCCTTTTGTACCGAAAAGCTAAATCTTAGAGTTACGAAAATAACTTCTTTATAAAATATAAAGGGATGTTACGTACAATTGATGCCCCTCTCTTAATCCTTGTAAAGTGAAGAATCTTGTTTAATGAAATTGTTGTTGTTGTGTATGTCATTTTAAAGCTAACTTTTGACATTTTGTTTAGATTTCTAGTCCCTTCCCAAGTTGCCCATTTTTTTTATTATTTTGACTCCTTGGCATCTTTCTCATGTAGGGGTGTGGTTCAATTTTCTCCGCATCTTAAGTATATTTTTATGCTTTAACATATTTCTCCCTCTTAAATAATCACTTAGTCATTAAAATTTAATCTAATCACATTTATTACATAGATAACATGCTTACATGAAATGTCACTAAATTCAAAGTCCACCATATAACAATCATAAAAAAATCAGCACTTTAACTTCTTACTCTCGTTATTCCTAATTTAAGATTCTCTATTAAGTAGGGATAAAATTATGTATTAATAGATTTTTCTAGATTTTATTTTTTAGTGACATTGTTGATGAATTTGTTTGTTATTATGTACTTTCCTTACTCCATGAACCACTGTTAACAAGAAAACCAAACTAAGCAGTCAGAAAAACCCAAATGGTGTTGAAGACCAACACAAATAGTTGAGATAGCTAACTCAGAAAAGCGACCAAGTTATTTAGGAAAACAATCAAAAATATGTCCTCTGAAATGCTTATTCTGTAGGGAAAGGAACAATCAGCAGTAACAAGTTTGGTTAAGCTTCTTTACACAAGCAAGCATTTAGAGTTTAGTTTATCAGTTATCGACAAGCTACCAATAAATGCAAAATGGAGACCATCATTTGTCAATAACATTTATCAACCCACATTCCAATGTTACTTCATGCTAGAATTGAGGTTTAGATGTTTTTCTTTGGCCAAAAGAAGTTCTCGTTTCCAGTATAGAGTGTTTCTCGCTAGCTGTTGTGTTTCTTCCACCTTACCGGTATATAAATGACGATTTCACTCCTGCCATAAAAAATAGATGGTGCAGCAAAAGGCAGTTTGGAGAACAACTCCATCGTGTTGTAAATGCTTGAACATACTGATGATAGTCCATCGTACAATGTTTTCCCAATCATCATGGGGGCCAAAAACCTGTAGAATTTATTGGATTTTGCTACAAACAACATGTGAGATATATATATATATATATATTATTTATATTTGACATTTCATTTATTAATTGGATATATAAGATATTAATTGTAATGAGATTTTGAAAGATGTGATTGTTACACTTGTAGTTGTGATAGAATCCTACACTATATTGAAGTTTATTATCATGCTGTAACTTGAATTGTTTTACTACTAGATATGTTGGTAATTAATGGTGTTACTGTTGGATTTTGAGGATAGAAGAAAATAAAGGGATGAGGTTGTTGCATATTTGAAGTGGTATTCTTATTGCTTAATTGGATCGTGTACGTCTCCTATTCATAGCCAAAGTTAATCTTATATGAGAGTGGAATAATATCAGTGACGGAGCCAAAAATTTAAAACGGGAGGGCCCAAAAATTAATTTTTTTAAATCTTAGAGGGCACAATGTACCACAAGGCTCCAAATAACTTCATTATTATATATATTTATATAAATTAAAAATTAAAAATATTTAATATTTAATATTTTTAAAAATTTGGGGGGCCCAGTACACCACTAGGCCCCATGTGGCTCCGTCTATGAATAATATAGTGGTGTTTGCGTTAATTGTTGATTGGGAAACACACTGTGGTATTGTGCATGTCTTGGTTCATAGCAGAATAAAAAATTGTGTGAGGGGTGAGACAAGTAATAGTGTGGTGGCCTTGCATGGAAGTTTTGGCAATCGATAATGTAGTGGGTATTGAAAAATGTAGCTTATGTTAGTTATGAGTTTTGGTCTTCATATATACTATGGGTTTTATAAAAGGAGGAGTGGGTGTTAATTGATTTAAGGCTTTGGTGAGACATACGACTATGTTTATGAGTGAGCATTGTGAGTGTCTTAAGTATTATTTGGATTGATGGGTTATTATTGAAAACATGATGTGTTTGTTTGTGTGTTCTTTGGTAGTGTGTTCCCTGCTTGCAGACATAGGCTGCCATACAATTTCAAACCAAGTAACTCTAAATTGCAACACGTTGAACAACAATGCAAAGAATAACATCATCTTGCCCAACTGGAGTATGTTCAGGGAAGGGATTTATAAATCTAGCACCCCCTTGAAAACTACAGTTCCAATGACCTATAAGAATAATGGAGTTAACTAACCAAAAAAGAATGTTTTGCTAACCAAAAAACTTAATAAAGACTTGTAAGTTCAGGGAAGGAATTTATAAGTCTAGTAGCCCCTTGAAAACTGCAGTCCCAATGACCTGTAAGAATAATGGAGTTAACCAACTAAAAGAGAATGTTTTGCCAACCAAAAAATTAACGAAGACTTGTTGCTTTTCAAAAGGTAGTAAACATGGTCTCTAATCTCTAGCCCTCACAACTGCACAAATCTTCTTCACACTTAACTACTCCCGTAGCTTCTTGCTGCTCTCATTCTATCAACATACTCCATTCTTCCTCCTCATCATTCATCGAAACTCATCTTCACCTTTCACCCACTTTTTTCCCTTCAATTCCTGATATTTCCCTTGTCTTGCAGCAAGGGCTGCAAGGTCTTTTCTCCATTCTTTTACCCTCCTACCCATTTTTATTTCTCTTTTAGTTCCTGCTCTTTTTCACCTAACTTCCCTTCCAAAGATTGTTTACCAAGTAGACTTTGCAGATTTTCCAACCCACTACATAACAAAACAATACTAGGGAGGATTTTCTTCCTTTACCCTTACCCTCATCCTCTATTGCAGCACCAAAATCTCTCCCTCCTTTACCTCAATCTTCTTCTACACTACATTCTTCAGCTGCATCTCCCTCTCACTTCACTACTGGCTTAACTCAAACCTTGCTTTCTTCTTCTTCAACTATTCTTTCATAAAAAAGGAGAACATGGAGGTAGGTGGTAGGGGGCTCGATAGATCTCTCTCCGTATTTCTTCCCTCCCAAGACAGAAGCTGATTGTATTATTGTCTCCCTAGATATAGAAATTTTGCAGGAAGGTGTCAAATATTAGGAGAACTCCCTCATAAAGTTCTTATAGGACAAAAGACCTGCATTTCTTATTATTCAAAAATGGAATCAATCAGTATGGAAAAAAAGGCTTTATTGAAGCATTAATAGCAGAAGACAAATATATCATGTTCATCTTTTCTTCCAAAGCTCAAGCATTAAAGTTTGTAGAAGAAGGGCATGACATGTGTCAAATTTTCCAATCTTTTTATAGCCTTGGCAATCAGGATTTTAGATTGATTGCAATAAAAAGAGACCTATCCCAATGTGGGTAAACCTCTATAATGATCATCTTAAATATTGGACAACAAAAGGTTTGAGTGTGATTACTAGTTTTCTAGGTAAACCCCTATGTTTAGATGATAATACATTGAATAGGAAGAGGTTGAGTATGTTAGAATATGCATTAACATGAATCATTCCAACAATTTACCAGAAACTATCCTGATTATGAGATTGGGACTTGATGGATCACTTTTTCAGGATAATGTGTCAGTCCAATACCATTGGAAACCCACACTTACTTCTCAATGTAAAAGATAGATTCTTAGGGGTAAAACTTTTCAAATGAGTGATTGTAAGGAGCTAATGAGGGATGGGATCATCAACAAAGAGGATGGACTAATTGAGGAATCAATACCGTGCAACAACACAGAAGCATGACATGAGGAAAATGATATAGTAACTGTTGGGAAAGGGTTATTTGTTGCAGCGGATGGTGGAAAAGAAGTCCTTATTGAAGCTGTTGGTGGAAAAAAAGCAATAGTAATTACAGCTGACAGTCAAGCTACCATTATGGGTGAGGAGACTACAGTGGATGAACAACTAGTCAAATTTATTGAAATTTCCAATGGTCTTGAACAGATGGTTAATACTTGTCCTCTTTGTGAGGAAAATAAGGATGATGATCCTCTTATTGGGATAATTTTGGCAACTACTAAAAGGAAATCCAATAGGAGCAAAGGTAAGAGCTCCAAAAAAGAAAGTCTTATGATAGCCATTGCATGGAATTTGAGAGGGATCAACTGTCCTAAAAAACTTTCAGCTTTAAGGATTATGTCTATAACAAAAAGTCATGGATTTTTGCTCTTTTTGAAACTAAAATCAGACTTGAGAATATTGAACTTTTGAATAAACTGGGTTCTAGATGGAAATTTATCTTTAACCATCAAGCCCATATGTTCGGGAGAATCATTATTGGATATGATACTTCTTTGGTAGATATCCATGTTTTTGTCACGTAAATGCAAGCTATTCACCTTAAATGTAAACTTCTTTAGGTAAATATTGATATTGTTTCCTCTTTTACCTATGGTACTAATCATGTTTTCCAAAGGAAAATTCTATGGGAAAGCTTATCAGAGTTCCAGAAGATTGTCAATGGACCTAGGCTTCTATACGGAGACTTCAATTCTACTTTATATAGAATTGAAGCTGATGGAAATTACAGTTTGAGAAACTTCTCATTTGACTTCAATAACTGTGTGGGTAAATTGGAAATCTTTGACCTAAAGTCTCAGGGCCACTTCTACACCTGGAGTAGCAAACAAACTAGAAGATGGGCTTTGAGGAAAAAACTAGATCAGACATTAGTGAACAAAGCTTAGATTACACAGTTTCCTAATAGTGTATCTACTTTTCTGGACCCATTATTCTCCGATCATACGCCTATATAGATAGAGAACCTCCTTCAGAACCAGGGTAGAAAAGGTCCTTTCAGGTTTAACAATCTTTTGCTTGATGATGATGGGTTTTTCGAGGCTCTCCAAAAGGGTTTGGAGGTTACGGTTGAAGGAACACAACAATTCATTTGTATATAGAAGCTTAAAGCTATCAAAATGGAGATAAAAAGCATAATGAGTAGAAGATCTTTGTCCATATAATAGGTTGTTGTTAAAGCTAAAGAAGATTTGGAGGCTATACAACATAAGCTTGCTATAGATCATGCTAATTCTATCTTATTGAGTACTGAAAAGACTCTTTTTATGTCTTACTCATCAGAAGCTAGGGATCATGACAACCTTATAGAACAACAAACCAAAGTTAGTTGGCTAAAAGATGGTGAAACATGTTCAAAATTCTTTTTAACTCTATTTTAGGCAGGAGAAATGCAAATAGAATCTACTCGCTAAAGTTACAAGATGGAGAGGAAATTTTTCAGCAAAATGACCTTTTAAAGGAAGTTAAGAGAATCTTTAAGAGTTTCTATTGTTCTTCTTTTACTCAAGCAACTGTTATCCTTCTTTGCTCTTTCATACAAAATAAGATCTCTCAGGAGCAAGCTGCAACACTCATTAAAAACTAGTGGAGGACAAAGAAATAAAAGAGGTAGTGTTTCAAATGCATCCCAATAAATCTCCTAAACTTGATGGATTTAATGGATACTTATTTCAAAAGACATGACAAAAAATTGGTCTTATAGTTAAAAGAACAATTCTGGAATTCTTCTTTAGAAGAGTACTAATAAAGGAGATAAATAAAACTCATATATGTTTGATTCACAAATCCTCTTATTCTTCTTCCTTGGATGACTATAGGCCTATCGTATGCACCAACTTCCTTTACAAGATTATTTATAAAATCTTAACTAATATGCTGAAATTAGTCTTGGATTCTTTGATCTCTAATAATCAAAGTGTCTTTTGACATCATATAAGAGTTGGGGATAATATTTGTATTATCCAAAAACTGATAAAAGGGTATCAATGTAAGAATAGCCAACCTAATTGTATCATAAAAACATATTTCAAGAAAGCTTTTGATTATGTGGAATGAGATTTTATCCTTTAGACCTTACGACTTTTGGGTTTTCCAAATGAGTTTGTCATATGGGTTAAAGCCCATATTTTCACTCCATTTTACTCTATTCTTGTTAATGGTATGCCAACTGATATCTTTAAGAGTTCAAGAGGATTGAGACAAAGAGATCTCATTCCCCTTATCTCTTTATCATATGCATGGAGCTCCTAAGTCAATTAATCCATTAGAAGATAGGTAATAGTAAGGACCACAAATTTTATAGTAAATGTAAGAGTGGGCTTATCAACTTATACTTTGTAGATGACCTGTTGGTTTTTTCTAAGGCCTATGCTAAATCTATTGAATTGCTCATGTTGACACTGTCTTTACAAAGATCTTTCAAGTTTAGAGGTTAACCTTACAAAAAGTCATTTCATTCTAGTTGTCAGTGCTACTATGATGGAAAATAAAATCTCTGCAATCATAGGGATAAGTAGGAAGCCAACTCCTCTAACTTATTTGGGTTTACCTATTACCACAAAAAGAATACAATTCTTTAAATGCTTGCTCTTGATAGAAAAAATACAAAGAAGATTGAGTATGTGGTCTAATAAGGTTCTCTCTTTTAGTCGGAGATTGCAACTTATCAAATCCATTTTGAATTCCCTTTATACATACTGGTCCTCCAACATTTCATTGGCTAAAGGAGTTATCAAAACTATAGAGAAGTTTTTTAGAAGATTTTTGTGGGGAAACTTAAACTCAAATAGTCATTTTGCTAAGGTAAAATGGTCAGAATTATGCACAAGGAAAGATCATGGGGGATTAGGATTGATCCTTATTGCCAA
The DNA here is from genome assembly GCA_024752395.1 of Erythroxylum havanense. Taxonomy (NCBI): domain Eukaryota; kingdom Viridiplantae; phylum Streptophyta; class Magnoliopsida; order Malpighiales; family Erythroxylaceae; genus Erythroxylum; species Erythroxylum havanense. The sequence goes on from JANTNU010000001.1 coordinate 17,838,104, forward strand.
TTTTAATAGATCAGCCTTGATCAAAAACCTATGGAATATCCCATTGGAAAAGAAATCTCTTTGGATCGATGTTTCCATAGCTATATCTTGAAAGGATCTAACCTATGTTTTATTCCTATAAAACCTTTCTTCTCGTGGCCCTTGATTCAACTCTTAAAGCTAAGACCCATTTTAGAACCTTTGGTGTTTGCTAAGGTTGGAAATTGTGAAAAGGCCTATTTATGGTTCGATAATTAGACAGGTAAAGGCCCCTTATTTAGATCTGCTCAAGCTCTTCAATTTTGGAACAAATTTCCTGTTGAATCGCAAGGTAATTCCATCATGCTAAGGGGCTAATGGAACATTTCATTGCAGTACTTCACTCCTAACTACCAACCAAACTTAGATAGAGAGGACATATTCCAATGTTTCAATCTGCCTTAAAACACCTTCAACATTGCGAGATTTAGAAAGTGGCAGAATTAGAACAACTTAAGGCATATATGGTTTCCTATCATTTGGCATAAGTCACTCATGCCTAGCTACTCCATTCTTCTACGGCTTATTGTGCTTAATAAGCTAAGCACAATGGACATAACACAATTCATTACTTCTAATTCTATTTGTGTTCTCAATGAGATAGAGGATAAATCAAGGAATCACCTTTCCTTTCGCTGCCCCTTTTCCTAGTTTATATGGAAGAAGATTCAGTAGTTGTGTCTTAGTTCTAATGCAAGTACAACCTTCACAGAAGCTCTTGATTGGCTCTTGAAGCTAAACCATACTCCTAACTATAACAAACATATTTATGTCATCTCCTTTGCCTCTTTATCAAGGAGATTTGGCGAGAAAGAAACATCAGACATTTTCAAAACATTGCACGCTCTAGAAATGAGGTTCTCTACTACTTAATTGGTAGAACCATAGAGAAATTACTCTATTTTATTAGGTCAGCAAGAGTTTGCCCTAATCTAGCCTCTTCATGGAGAATCAATTAATTAATTTACAGAAAGGGCTATCTATTGCTTAAAAGAGTAGATTGAAAACTTTGCATATGTACCTGGAAAAGTGGAGTCCTTCCCTTTTAGATGTGTCCGTTGGCTCTGAACACTCCATGTGAATAGCTTCGATCCTTGAGGTGGAAAGACGTTTAAGAGGTGAACTTAGAATCATCCATCAGTTGAAGCTCCTCTTCCGAATTCAGAGATTGCCAGTCACCTAATCCCTAATTTGGTAGGGTTGGTTGAATGGGGTTAGACGCGATCTGTGCTTACCCCATTTTTGTCAAACGCTCCATATGCTTTATGTTTTAACATTTTATTTAAAGAAGTTGAGGTTTGTTGAAACGTTGTCATTGATACTTGCTTAAACATTGTCATTGATACTTGCTTAAAAGTTGTCGTTGCCTTTCATTTGTTTGTTTTGTAAGCTCTACGAGCGGACTTCTTATTCTTAATTCCATTCTTTACTTTAAAAAAAGAATAATGGAGTTAACTCTTGCTTGGACCGGTATTTGGAGTAGCAAATGCCGAAGTTCATTCCTGTTGATTAGCGAACTCATCTCATACTAATTATCAAACCAAAACCATGTCATCAAATGGTTGATTTGAGGTCTCAATCTCAACATTTTCTTAAAGTACCATGAGTTTTCATGGGTTTGCAATAATTGTCAAAAACTTTTCTCCTTCTTATAGTATACATTTATCCACTTGGACCATAAAGCTTCCTTATCCTTTAATAACTTCCATATCCCTTTCGTGATCATTACTTTCTACATCAACTAAAGAGGAGTGATCCCTAGACCTCCCTCCGCCTTAGAGAGACACAATTCATCCCACCTGACCTTGGCACCTTTTACAATACTAATTTTATTAGCCTATATAGAAATTGCTTTATATACTTCTCAATCACCTTAACAATCTTCTTAGGAAATACCATGCACAATTTTGTATTTGAGTCTTATTCTAAAGAAGATTTTTTATAACTTTTTAGCTACTACAGTGATTTACGATTTCTACTGATACAGTGATTTACGATGTTAGCTAAGTGATTCTGACCAGAGCTTCTGTCCTAACACCGATGGACAAGCAATCAACACAATAAGCACTCAACTTATTGAAGTGGATCGCCAAGCAACTAAAAAAGTTTGCATACGCGAACGAGAGGAAGAACCCCCTCCCCCCCACATCTACTCCTACGAACACTCAACCTAGTTACAATGCAATTGTTACCGGCCAAGCAGAACAAGGAACCGAAATTACAAACTTGGATTGGCCTGAGGAGGAGCCTATCGAAATAGCCGAAGGGGATATCTCAGTTATACAAGGAGAATTCGGACTAGGGGTGGAGCTATCCAACACCCTCAAAAACAAATTGGACAAAATTTGGCACCAAGCCATAGTCATTAAGCTTCCGGGAAGAAAAATAGGATTCCATCTTCTCAAATCCAAGTTGTCGTCCTTATTGGCCCCTATTTAGATCATGACTTTTACCTCATCAACTTCAATTGAAGAGAACGATTATATTCGCACCTTAACGCAGGGTCCGTGGATAATCTTCGACCACGCCCTCTTCGTGTAACCATGACATCCAAAATTTTGCCCAGCTTCGAGACAAATCTCTCACGTGGTGGCTTGGGTGCGCTTCCCAGACTTGTCCGTGGCCAGATACCACCCAATGATCCTCACCACACTTGGAAACTTGGTAGGCCACACGGTGAAGATCGATCACAACACGCAACAGACTTGTCATGACAAATTCGCTCGTGTCACAGTTGACATAGACATCAGTTCACCACTCCGATCCGTTGTCAAACTCGACGGAGAAATTATCCGCGTCGCATACAAGGGGTTTCCTCAAATTTGTCTCTTTTGCGGTAGAGTAGGCCATAGCTTTCTGAGCTGTCCAACTAGAAATGCTGCACAACCCGCGACAACGTCCCCCACTGGCGGCCCACAAACGCCCATCCCACCAACCCCGCCAGATAACCCTTCCTCGGAGGTACCCAAACAAGCAGAGTTTGACTCGTGGATGCAGGTTAATCGCCGGATAGCCTCGCCAACAACAGCTAATCACCAAAACACACCCAAAATTGTCTTCTCCACTAGCTCACAAGGATCGAGATTCCAGGCCCTGTCCGTTATTGGACCGTTAGATGGCACACAGGATCAGATGCCAGCGTCTGAAGCGATGCCCAACCAGTTCACTATGCTTCGTACTTTCGAACCAGATGAGAGAACTCTCTAGAAGACCAACATTGACGAGGGAGACCCGCACTAAACGCATGCCGTCGGTTCCAAGGGTTGGGCCGTCCTTCCCCAGCCCACATACCAACCCACCCAACGTGGCCCACGCCCCCTCTAAACTGCCTTCAGGCCTCCAACCAGTAGTGGGCTGTAGCAAGCCCAGTTCCATGGTGAGAAACAAAATGGCCATAGGCCATGATACTCAATTCCCCAGGACCACCCATGTGGCCCTAGCGATCCCTTCACATACCGAAGCCATCCTACTAGATACATCCATCAATGTTCCAATTCAAGGCATCGAAGATGGCGGGCTAGTGGCGGAGGATACCACCATAGAAGGAATCCCTCCTATTGTGCTCTGCCCAACAGAAGACCCCATGATTCCTCCCTCGAGACCTCCAAATCTGGAAGCAGGGTTAACAGTCGCGCTAGAACCATGTAGGGAATCCGATATTCCGATGGAGGAGTCCCCACAAGACCTCTCGCCTGTCCAAGGGAGTGCGCCGACGGACCATAGTGTCCCAGTTATTGTAGATTCGTAAATCAGATAATCCGATTTATGTCGATTTTTATCTAAAATTGTCAAGGGACTGGAGGTCGGACCTTTAAGCTCATCATCAAAAACTACATTCGTCTCCATAACCCTCGCCTTGTGGTTTTGGTGGAACCACACATCAGTGGGATATGGGCATTAAAGGTTATTAAAAGCTTAGGTTTTGGTCATTCCTTTCGAGTAAAGGCAAAAGGCTATTCAGGCGGGATTCGGCTCCTTTGGAAGGCGAACATTATAGTCCAAATCATGATGGCTCATCGGCAATTTGTGCATACCAGCATCTAGTGGGACAACCTTTCTTTCGAATTCACTGCTATCTATGCTAGCCCGATGGACGCTCTCCAAAAATACTTATGGCAATATCTGTTGCACATCGCCCGAATCAACTCGAAACCTTGGTTGTTGGGAGGAGATTTCAATGCTAAACTCGAGTGTAGTGACAAATGAGGAGGATCTCGACTCCATCCTATTGTTAATCCCCACTTTAGATATTGTGTGCACAATTGCCAATTTCAAGATCTGGGATTTTCTGGCCCACGATTGACTTAGAGGAGAGGCCCTATCCTTGCTTGTTTAGACCAAGCCTTCATGTTGGGCCCGGGCTCGGGCCCCGGATCCCCGAACCCTGAGACAGCCCCTCGGGTCGCGCCCGCACTGAGCGTCCTAAACCGCGGACCCGATCCCAACATTAAGGCACAAACGATTATTCGATACACACGCATACATTTCCATAACATACACAACCATGCATTTAAAGACCCTATAATCATAGGGATTTCATACTATTGCAAATTAAAGGAAATTCAACAATTGTTCTCAAATGTAGCAAAATACAAAATGGAATCTAAATCCACAAAATACATAAATATGCTCCATGATAGTATGCTCGGAGGGCCAACAAAATACGAACTTAATACAAAGCTCCTAATTTGTCTGAAG
>JANTNU010000001.1:17886211-17900435 GCA_024752395.1 Erythroxylum havanense
ACATGAGTAATTTCTACAAGATTTTCTATTTTTTGTGATAAAACACGCTTCACACTTCTAGGTAATGACGCTAAAGAGAAACTAGAAGATAAATGAACTGGATCTGAGGAATCCATCACAAAATCTTATGCAACTCTCTTCTTTCTAATGTTCCCCCTTGTGGAAAAGATGCGAAGGTATGTTTCCCTAGGAATCCACTCAAAGAAGTGAAAACCTGATCATGACGCGAAAACGTCAAGGGTAAGCAGGTACGAAGACCTGACCAAAAACATAACGGAGTATGGGAAATGTTCTACTTCTTTGCACTTAAAACTTACATGTTGCTCCGTGTTTTTATGCAACTTGCACTAGCCACAACTGTCGGGACATATGCAACCAAAAGGGCAAGCTTAGGGATGAGTAATAATTATATAAAACAAATTTTTAAAAGAATTTAACATCAAAATATTGTCTTTTTATTAATTTGTTCAAATTAAGTTTTAAGCCGACCCATGTTATAAATACCATATCAAATTCAATACCAAATTTAGTTCTAATATAGTATTTGTATCAATGGCATAAGTTAATATTAAGTACTATTTTGTTAATTTTTTAAAAGTATAAAATTGTCTTTAAATTTTATAAAATTATAAAATAATCCCTCATTATGTCGTGTTACATAATTTTTACTTTTACATTAAATCTATCTAAAAAGTCATAATAATATATAAGGGTAAAGCTGTATACTATTATTTGTATGTGAGTCTACTGGAAATAACCTCTTTATTACATGAGGGTAAAACTATGTACTATCAAACCTTCATAAATTCTGTATCAATGCGAAACTTCAGACTGAATATAATGATAATGATAATTATAAAAATGACACCTACGTTGCATTACTATCTGGCCACTTTCATGTCTACATTATGAATTGCTTCTTCGGATTGAAAGTAAGATTGTTTTTCTTACTTAACCATCAAAAGCTAAGTATAACTATCAAATTTAGCGATTAAAATTTGAAACTTTTCCTTACATCAATTAGATTAGAAGTTTTAGACTAGAAGTTAATTGGTCCATACATCTAGCTATCCTCTTCGGTCATGTGCGGTACTTTTTAACCCATAATGATTTTCTTTAAATACGAAATATTTAAATGCTCATTTTTAGGTTATTGATGTGATTATTACAAGAGAAAATAGAACTTTGTATTCCTTTCTTCTCTTTTTTATTTAATTATTATTAAAATAATTAAATTAATAGAAATTAATTTCATAGTAGCACTTCAAATCAAAGTTTAAAGTTTTTTTTACTTAATTAAACTTTTGATTTCAATTATTACTTAAAGCATACTCATATAATCCTATTTTACCATCCTTTTCAACTTCTTGTTACTGTGTAATAGGCCTATACAATTGGCCCATATTATCTTGTCTATAATTTAATTCTCAAAATTTAAAGTATTTAAAATTTAAGAATAAAATATGAGATTAAAATTAAGAGTAAAATATTTAATTATATAAAGGATCTAAAATATTTTAGTCAACCTCTGTATTTATAAGTATTTTCAATATATTTTTAAGTTTGGTTTTTATAATATGCATTTAATTTAATAAAAAATAGTAAATTCACATTTTAATTCAGTGAATCGTTATTTTTTAGAAGAAAATCATTATAAAAATTATAAAGGAATTTATTATATATAAGTTTATTATATATAAGTAATATAATGTACATATTATTATATTATTACATTTAAAGGTTTTTACAATGAGTTGAACTTTGACTTCTATAAAAGAAACTTGCCCTTATTTGTCTTTACCTATCTTATGTCTAGCCTATGCTTAGGCTTAGGCTTAGGCTTAGAGCTAAGCAAAGGTTAAGGGCATCTGATTCAGAATTCCAGTTTCTAAGCATCTAACTCAGTAAGTAACATCTAAGAAACAACCCCAAGGACTTGACAGCAGGATCAATTTTGTCCAAGTAGTACAAAACTCTTTGGTTGAGGATTGTATACATATATATAAAACAAGGAACAATCTAGAGTATGTAAAGACTCCTTCTGTGCAGAAGTATACAGGCTATGCAGGAACTTGAGGGATCTTGGAGTTCAAGATTTACATCTTCTAGACTTTTAGGGTGGAGTCGTAGGAGCTTAGAATTAGTCTGACTAAATTAAAATACCTAATTAAAAAAAAAAGGAGGAAGCTGGAATCTCCGGGTCTCAACCACTGCAACCTATTCCCACCTTTAGTACATAATAATACAACTGTCGCGACTTGTCTAAACCATCAAATTCATCTGCAAAAGCATCCTATGAATGACAATGGGTCCCCACAACATGTGCGCTTAGCTAACACTTTTCAGGAGTTCTCATTATGTGACATTGCTGACTTCTGGTTTCTAGCCCACCTAATTCACAACTATACATCACAATCCAACACAAACATAATCTCATTTCCAACTCATCATGCATTTTATATTTGTTTTGTTGCCCTGAGTCTAAACAAAAGGAACAAATATTATTGCTGCATGTGTAAAATGAGTAATACATAAGTCAAGTAAGAATATGAAGAATATATAATATGTCCACGCCAAAACAATATGACTATCAATCTATAAAACTTGGGTCATACAAATCGAAACAATGCCAACTATGTATCATCCCTTTCCCCTCCCTCCTCATGTAACTCCACCATAAACAAATCAATCAGTTAGCCATATGAATCCAATAAACGCCAGATTTCACCCTAACAGTCCAGCTTTAGACCAATTAAGATCATGAAAGAAAAAAGAAACATACAACACCGATCAATATACTGGAACACCGAACGTTGGTGATTAGGACTGATAATCCATCAACTTGAAAAACACAGAAATATTTACCCTCCTCCTCCTTAAAATTTCAGGATATTCTACCCTTGCTATCGAGCATCGTTTGAAGTGAATGTGTCGAATGGCTTTGGGGGAAGACTCGAGTGGCTCTGAGAATAGGATGTGCCATTAAACATCATGGAGGAACCTTCATCAGCTTGCCATCTTTGCAGAGCTTGAGGAAGGCTCATATGAAGGTCAATGCCATAATTATCTTCTTCTTCTTGGTTAGCAGGCCTCCATTGCTCAACAAGAGGGCCCAAAATATTTACAGCATGTCCCATGTCAGGTCTTTGGTATGGTTCGCGTGCGGTGCAATGCCCTGCTAGTTCGGCCACTCTATAAATGCTCTCTAAGGTCTCTTCATCGGGATCAAGAGTATCGTCAAGTGCTTTTGGGATGTTCTCCTTATTGATTAGGATCCTGCGGAACCAAGTGACAAGATGAGCTTTCTCATCCGGTACAGAGTCATCAAGGGCTTTTCTTCCAGTTAGCATCTCCATCAGAACGACTCCAAAGGCGTAAACATCTACCTTTGTCGTCACTCGTCCAGTAGCTGAAAACACAAGAGTTATATGAATTTAGTTTCATTAACTCGTCAAAAAGAAATAAGAATGTGTCGAAGTTCACCAACACAATTGAACAGACCATTACATAAACATGAAAAACAAGAAAAATACCAATCAAAGAATGTGACCAAAAGATAAACTTGGTCAATCAAACCAATAAAAGATGACTTGATAAGCATAGTGCATTTTTCAAGAAAAGAAAGTCAGTCATAGCCAGATGTAGTATGCTGTGATGACAGGGGAGTAAAAGACCATAGGAGAAATCAAGGTGCTGCTGATACATGCACAGAATTGTTCCATTTGGAACAGTAAGAGAAAGAATTTCGCATTCTCAAGCCCTTCCCTCCATACCCACCCCACTCTTGTCCCAAAATAAAGGTGATAATGCCAGAATGCTTTCAAACTTCCGACCAAATAGCTCATCAAAAGAAATTTGAACCAGTTAGCATCGAAGTTTCTAGAAAGCTATCACATGGAGAAAAAAAAAAGAAAGAATGCTAGGAATTGAACCCTAAACCTTGGTAAAAACAAATTGGCTTTCTTCCATTATCAAACAATAGTAGTAATGCAAGACTCTGCAACTTAATTTCAAGTTATCATACTTGTGAGAATTTTACTAAAGAAGACAATGTAAACAAGAATCTCTCACGCATTTTCACTCAATCTAAGATGTGTAATGTAGATTTTCCTTCCTTGTAATTTAGCTGCAAATTATAACGATGCACCATAAATCATCACATTATGTATGCCATCGACATAAAACAAAGACAGACATGTGGCAAGCTACATACCAGCGTACTCAGGGGCAAGATAGCCAAAAGTGCCTGCCAATCGTGTTTCAACAGAATACTTCCCATCAGGTGCATTTCTAACCAAACCGAAATCTGCCACCTTAGCTCTCATGTCGTCACCTAGAAGAATGTTTGAAGGCTTCAAGTCTCTGTGAATGAAACTTTGTTGAGCTAAACTATGCAAATACTCAACTCCTCTTGCAACATCTAAGGCGATGGTAACACGTTGTTTCCACGTAAGTGGAGGGAAAGCATGATCTTGCCATTCAAACAAATGCTGCCCTAGTGTCCCCTGTGGCATAAACTCATAGACCAAGAGCCTCTCGTTGCCATTTACACAGTACCCTAAAAGGGCAACTAAGTGTCTATGCCTAACCTTGGTAAGCACAGCAATCTCAGCCTGAAACTCGTTCAAACCTTTGGTGCCCATCGAAGATGATTCCATCCTTTTGACTGCAATCTTAGTCCCATCATGTAACTCCCCTTTGTAAACAACTCCAAAACCACCTCTTCCAATGACATTATCCTCACAAAAATTGTTTGTCACCTGTCTAAGAACTTCAATCGATATTGCAGCATTCCCACCCTCAAGAATCTTATTGCCACTATCACCACTAGCACCTGGACTGTGCAATTCACTAGGAGCTTCATTATGAACATTAATTGCAACTTCTACTCCGTTCTTAACCATTGCATTCCCTTTATCCACCCTCCCAGACTTATTTTTCCGTTTCATATACTTGTAAAATATAAACACCAAAACAGAAAGGAAAACAACAATAGCAATAACAATGCCAGCAATTACACCTCCTGATGCTCCAATTCCTCCACTTAAGCTTCCACTGGGCTTACCAGCATCAGTACCAGATGATCCCGGACTGCCACTCGGGCTGATTTTAGTGCCCAGAAGAGCATTCCCCGGTGTAGTTATGAACTTCACAGTGGATGGAAAATCCGGGATTATACCTGATAGATTATTGTTGGAAACATCAAGGGAACGTAGTTGCGTCAATGTGGTCAAGCTATTTGGAATGGGGCCAGTCAAATTATTGTCATTGAGATACAAATTCTGCAACGAAGTTAGATTCCCAAATGCGGGAGATATCTTCCCCTGTAAACCCTGCTTTGACAAATTCACAGTAGTAACATTCATCTTCTTTGAATCACAAGTGACAGAGGGCCAACCATCACAAGCATTATTGCCCTGCCATTTATCAGACAGAGATACTGGGTACCCAAAACCCCCCGCAACAGCAAGCAATATATCAACTTGGGGATCACAGGCAACTCCAATATCAGCGCAGTAATTGTTGGTACCATCATTCACAACATAAGTAATATTAGGAAACACGGGTTTGCGACCCTGTAACTTGTTATTCGACAAAGACACATTGCGCAATGCAGGAAGCGCAATCAAAGAGTCCGGGACGATCCCAGTAAGCAGATTGTCTCGCAGTTGCAAGTCCCAGATGTTCTTGCAATTAACAAGATCGGGAATTGGACCCGTAAACTGATTCTTCTGCAACCAAACCTGGACCAACTGAGTCATAGACGCAAGCACATCGATTCTACCACTTAAACCCAACTGCTGATTATTCAACCACAGGTTTTGTATGCCAGAATCAGCCATTGAAAGCGGCAAAGCACCCGTCAAGTTATTATAACTAAGCCTCAAGTTTTGCAAACTGGGTAACGACCCAAAAATGTCCGGAATTGACCCAAAGACATTAGCTTGATTAAGTGTCAAATTAGTGAGAGTCGTGGACGCAGCGAGATCGAGAGGAAGTTGCCAAGGAGCTAGATTTTCATTATTCCCCATGCTCAAAGTCTGCAAGCTTGTGAGACCCTGAAAGCAACCAACAGGAACAGAACTGAAATTGTTGTTGTCAAGGAAAATGGATTGGAGATTGGTCAAGTTAGCAAACGACGGTATATCGCCGGAAAGCATGTTGTTCTGGACGGAAAATGTCTGGAGCTCTGACAAGGTGGAGATTTCAGGTGGAAGAACGCCACGCAGACTCTGACGAAACAACGAAATGGAAATGACATGCTGTTTGCCAGAATCGCACGTAATGCCATCCCAGCCACAGATTCCGGAGGCGGACGTCGTCGACCAGCCGGTGGGTAATGGGGTAACGGCGTTGGCCAGTTTCAGTATAACTCCCCCGTCGTCTGCGGCGGCCGGAGAGAGGAGGAGAAGCAAGAGTTGGAGGACGAGGACGAGGAACGGGTGACCCATTTTGGTGGATCCCACAAACACCCAGAGATTAGCGAGGAATGAGGACGACAGCGTTAGAGAGAGAAGTAACAAGGCTACAGAGAGAAAGAGGTGGATGTTTTAGCTTTTAGGTTTAAAGAAGAACGAGAGGGAAAAGTTTAGTCTGTTTCTTACACAATCCAGTCATGACAAGATTATAATTTAAGACACAGTTAAGTTGAAACTTTGAGGACAGAAGGGAACAGCTCAGCTTCGAGAGGCAAGACACTGTTTCAAGACTTTTTTTTTTTTTTTGGAAAATAACGCTGTCCCAAGAGTTGGTAGTATAATTATTATTGTTATTTTTTTCAAAAAAATTAATTAGTTACATTGTTATTTATCCTAAAAATGACAAGAAAATCTGTGTTTCATCTTAACTGATTTTGTTTGTTGTGTAGTTGAGATTTGAGAAGAAAGGGAAGATCGTGGTATTCCACGCGCCACCACAAAGACCACAGAATTTGATCAAGTCTTGGCGACAGTGAGTCGGCCATCTCGTCGACGGTCGACCGCACATTAACTCGCTGTGCCAAAAAAGTGAAAACTTGACAGTAAATTCCTAAAAGCAGCTTTTATGGCTTTTTATACTAGTGATTTTTTATTATTTTTACTATTAAAATAAAAAACTTATTAAATTTTTATCTAATTATTTTAATAGCATTTACTATTCATTTAAACTATATTACATAGCTAGTAAAGCATTTGGAAGGTAATTAGAAATTTGATAAAGAGATTATTTTCGATAAAATCGCATGTAAATATAATATGAAGATATTACAAAACGATCTAAAAATATATATATAAGATTTTAAAATTTTAGAAAAAAAAGTAATAATAAATAATTTAAATAGAATGACATTACTATATGTATTATAATAATTCAATTTATGATATTTTTAATAATTTTAAACTAATAAAATAAATAAATTTACACAAAAAGCCATAGATTTTCAAAATAAATCCATTGAATAACTTTTATTAGGGCTTTTACCTTTGAACCATATAAAAGTGATAACTCTCTTTATTTATGAATAAATAAAAATAAATAAAATGTTATTATCGTAAGAAGGTAACAAACAATTTACACAACCAAATGTAGAATCGAATGATAGATTAGATAGTGAACGACAATTCGAGTTGGAGAATAACAAATTGTTAGATAAGTGATCTGACCAAAAAAGGAAATTTTAAAGATGTGACCAAATGCCCAGAACAGGCTAAACGACTATGTATAAACTATTAAAAATTCATATGACCCATCGCGAAAGTTATAGATCCAAAAATTAAAAAACCTAAATCGTGTGCTTTTAAATTGCAGGATTTGGTTTGTGAGAGAGGAAAAAAAAAAGAAGTCAAAACTCTCAGCGTTAGTGGTAGGTTTCAAAGGGTGGCCCCACAAACATGGGGGATGCTTAGACGACAGCTGTTGTTCCTGGATTTATGTCGGAACGTGCCTTTGCCCCTGGCATTTCCGATTCAGGATTCTACTGTTCAGCCCTTAAAGACTCGAAGTATTGCGATTCCGCCCCAGCTGTTCTTGCCGTGCTCCTCCCGAACCCATGTGGAGGCCACAAGACTCGGTTGATTTGGTCCCATCTTTCGATAACAAAACGACGTTTTAATGCAACAAAGGATAAGGTCTTTTTGTTTAATTTTATGGTATTTTATTGTGTTAAATAAATTTTAATTATTTATTTATATAAAATTTACATTTATTTATATAAAATTTATATAAAATTTACATAAATAAATAGTTAAAATTTACTAAACACAACATCATAAAATTAGATAAAAAATATAAACTCCCCAAAATAAAGAGCGAAGTCGAATGAGTCATCGCTACAAAAGTAGATTCCTCTTCTTCCATCTTTATTAGTAGTAACTACGTCAATTCTCTATCAAAACTTTTTCGAGTAGCCGGATACGTCTTTTGTAAAAGTATTGTACTTTAGCTGGAACCCACGCCCGGGGACGACAATGCAATTTAGGGAAAGCTGTGCATTATGTAAAGGAAAGTTCCCCTCACGTGAAGACGAAGATGAACATGAACACGTGGTTTCGGTCAATTGGTCTCTATCTCGTTATATAATCCAGCTTTTAAACGTATATAATATATTTGGTTAATAATGTAAAATAACTACTGGTCAAATACGCGTTATATTCATAAGGGTTTACTAAATTTAAGGTCTACTCAAATATAAATGTTAGGTTTAAATTCACGTTGATGAAGAATAATCGAACACACATTAGCGCTAATTAAGGTAACTACAGATTTTGATTTGTTTATTTAATGAAGCTGGACTCAATCAATAGAGACTGAGAGTACGTATAACTCTCTTATGGAATGGACCAGGGGTAAGATGAAACGGCATGCAAGTAGAGTTGAAGTTGAAGAATCTCAACTCTCTTGTTGGGCTAGCCCGTGAAAGAAATAAGCAAAGCCATGGCTATTTTCACTCGTAGTGATTGAAAGAAATCGAAGTCAACTGGTCCTCGAGCTTTACTTAGGGGGTGTTTTGTTTTTCCCCCTTTTTTATTGTGATTTTTATAAAAAAATAAAATTTCCTATTAAAAGTCGTTTCATTCCTTATAGTTGTATTATACTGTTTTGAAAAATAAAAAAATATACAACCGTTTCACAAAAACAGAAAAAATACGTTTCCTAATATTTCACAACAGATTTTCATGTATTTTAAAACAGTTTTTTTCACAAAACAAGTTTTCTCTTTATGTCGACTTCAGCATCTTCAAGGCCTTGCTGTGATTTTTCTGATGATTGCTCCAAGTTTGTGTTTGTTTTTATTGCTTGTTACTGTACTATATATCCATTATTCTGTTTCTACGACTTATCCACATACTTGTTGTTTGTGTGTATTTTCATATCTGCTTGTTATTGGTTTTATTTGTTTCTGCGATTTCTTCACGTATCTATGACATTACTTATGTTTTTAGCCTTTAAAACATCGTCGTCTTTACAGAATACAATACGAAAGAATGAAAATGACTCTTTTTAAATATGCCATAGTACCCACAAATGTTACTATAGCATTAATTGCTATTCATTGTTTCTATATTTTCTCTGGTTGCTTTGCTTGTGTGTGTTTTCGTAATAGTAGGTCGGAGCCGCTACTGTTTCTAACGATGGTCGGGAAAGAGAATGTGGAGGAGGGTCATTAGCAATGTTGTTGGCCGAGCTTCAACGACTGTGAAAATCCAGTTTTTTTTTTGTAAACCTCTACCTCTCTTTGCTCTTCCTACCTTCCCCCTCGCATTCTTAACTATTGGTTTTGTGGGTTTTGTTACTGGCTACCAGCTTGTTGGGAGTTTAGCAAGTTGTGATTTGATGAATATGAGGAATCAAAAGATATTGGTTTTTTGTCCGGACAATATAAAGAATCAAAAGATACCTTGGTTTTCTCGTTTTCATTCATTTATAGAGAAAAAAAAAAGCAAAGAAGATAACTTTGGTGGTGATGATGGGTGACAATAGAGAAAAAAACGCAGAAGGTGAAGAGAATGGTTGTGTCGGTGTATGATCATGAGAACGACGCATGCTGGGCAGAGTACTAGTCCAACATCCTTATCCCTCCTCACATAGCCTCTCGCTCCGAAGTCGTCAACCAATTCAAACACAAGTTCTATCCACGCTATGTCGTTCGTATTCATCCCCATTCCATACTCACACCCTCAATTTGCATGGACTTTTAAACTGGGAATTGTTATTTTCCATTTGTGTTTTTTTTCTAAGTTTAACAGTATCTGTTTCATGGCATGTTGAGTTCTTCAAGATAAGTATTGCGTGTAGCCTTCTATTTACAAAATGTGCCCTTTATGCAGTAGATACTGTTAAAATCCTTGTGGCCCTTTATTCTATGTTTTTAACTTTTTATCTTATCTCAAGCAGTCCTTGTGTTCTACTTGTCTACTTTATACATCGACCTAAAATTTGTATCTTTCCTACTATAATCTTACTATTACACTCGTGTCCACGCTCGCCTATGACACATTGACGCTATTTGTTGTTGGATATGATAGCCAAAAGGTGTTGCTTGTGTACTTGTTGTACTCCTACGACACATTGACACTTTTTTTTTTGTAACCCAGTACATATTAGACATCTTATAGTATTCACGACTAAGTCATATATATCATCTAAGTGCAAATCGAACAAAAAGACCATGAACTTTGTAGTTGCAAATCTCAACTTCAAAAGAACGTCTCTAGTACATTTCCTTATAAGTCAAACCTCACATTCCATTGATCGTTCATCTCTGCATTCAAAGTCTAGTTATTTTCCTTAATCTGAAAATAAGGCACCTTATCGATTATTTTGCATCCAACTTGGAACCTAACATCATGATATTTCTCAAAATTAAGTATACGACAAGAGAGCTCTGCAACTTCTTTTGGCTTCCTCTCCTTGAGTTCTTTGTCAAAATTGCATCGTCCCTTAACGTTGAAGTTTAGCAAGCCATCATTAGTCACATGAAATTCCTTCTTTCCGCGTATGCTATAATGTAGCTTTTCATGTCGTGTAATGTACCCCTACACGAAAACTGGCCGATAATTCTGGATAAGAATGCTTAATCATTGCACCAAAGTACGATGGGGCTCCAATTTTCATGTCTAGCTCTCCATAAACTTGAAAATGTGTCTTAGAATCTATGAGGAGTTTCTGCTTGGCTTGAATTCTCAGAGCTTTGGAGTTAAGTCCATATCTCATAGACGTCTCCATATCTTTCCACCACAATCACTAGGAATCTCCTTCACTTTCCCTAGAAACCCTAAAAAGCCCAACTTTAGTTCGCAGGCCCACATTGACGTTATTGATTATTGGATATGATAGTCAAAAGGTATTGCCTATGTAATTGTTGCACTCCTATGACACATTGACACTATTGATTATTGGATATGATAGTCAAAAGGTGTTGCCTGTGTACTTGTTGCTCTTGATAACATTCAGGCGTGTTTCATTTGTCTTCAAGTAATAGCTATTGTTCCTTATAAGTGTGGAGAACTGAAATATTAAATGTTTTAAACGTGAGTTCTTCACGTCATTTATTATGAATCTTATTCTTATCTTCATGTAATAACATCATTTATTATAAAGCCTATTCTTGTCTTCATGTAGCTTATTATTGCTTATAATCGTGGGGAACTGAAACATTAAATGCATTTGTACATTAGTTGAATTTGCTTCTGAATCCTGATGAAGTGACTTATTACCTTAAGCTGAAGCCGAAATAAAGGAATGCGTAAATGATTTATTGTAGTAGTTTTGCTATCAAGTTTTCATATATAGTGAAAATTTAATTTGTGTACAAGTTTAGACACCAAATATTTTTTAGAAATTATTATGATTGTCACATGTTTATTTTAAACTATATTTAGCATTTAATACTTTGAAAAATTATTGTGATTGATGTCACTTATATGTTATTACATTTAGAAATGGAAAGCTTGAACAATATAAATGATTACAATGATTGTATGGAAGTAAATGAAGATGGAGTATGAAATGATACTATGGAAATGTATTTATTCTCCTTGATGGTTGAAGAAGCAAAGAAGGGAAATCAATCAACTACTACCGTTTCCAAATCTAGTTGGAAGAATATTAAAGCAGGGCTTCAAAAGAAATTCAATAAGGAGTATATTGATATTCAATTGAAGAATAAGTATAATGAGTTAAGGGCCAGATTAAAGAATTTCAAGAACTTACTCAAAGACATAGGAATCAGTTACAACTCTTTTACTGGTGAAGTTAATGCTACAAATGAATGTTGGGAAAATCTATTTAAGGTAAAATATGTCATTTGTTTTATTAATATATCATATTATATAATATTCATTCTCATTTATCTTTTTCATCATTATAGGTACATAAAATGACTCACATATTCAAGAAAAAAGGATGTAAGAAATTTTTAGACTTGTGTCATATTTTTGGAGATACTACTACAACTGGTGTGCATACGCATCCATCAACTAAATCTCTATCGAATAGTATAGAAGAGGAATATAAAAATGATATTGATGAAGATTACTTGTATAATGGAAAAGAAGACCGAGATAAAAGTTCTCTGTCTAAGAGAAAGAAGCTCCTAAGAACAAGAAGATAAAGAAAACACATTTTAATATTGTAGAAGAAGCCTTACTTATACTTAGTGAACAATCAAAAAGGATGAGTGATTTACTTGAGAAAAAATTGAGAGAAACATCATCCACTGCAGAGAATAGATCTCAAGAGTCTAATATAATGATGAAATCTCTTAATTCTTTAGATGAATTGGTTTTGACGGTGTGTAATATGGAAAAAATATGAAGGCTTTACATGATTCTCCACTTTATAGGAATATTTGTTTGAAGATGACACAAACAAGGAAGCTAGATTGGATTATGTCGCTTTAGTTTTATTTTCATGTTATTGCATATTTAATTCTTATTGATTTGACACTTTTATATTAAGCATTATTCTATATTTTGAACATTTTAAGTTTGTGCTTTGTATGAATATTTGAATTAATTTTAAGTTTATATTTTGTATGAATATTTTTTTTATATTTGATTAAATATTTTTGATTTAATATTTTATTAATTATTTAATGTTGACATTGTAAATACATGGATTTCTTATCAGATTTCAAATCAGATTTTGATGAAGAATGGGAGAAGGTGGTCATTATTTCTATAGTTGGGGGAGAGAAAAATATATTTTCATTTACAAAAGCAACCATGTAGAACTTCTGCTCTACCAGGTCATGATTGGATATTAAAACTTTTGAATGGAAATCCTAAAAAGATTTATGAAAACTTAAGACTGAGAAAGATAATCTTCTTGAGCTTATGTGATGAGTTGAAGAGTTTAGGAGGCTTAAAGGCAACAAAGCATTTGACTGTAGAGGAACAAGTAGTAATTTTCTTGATGACTATAGGGCATAGTGAGACAACTAGAGTCAATATAGAACGCTTTCAACATTCGACTTGAACAATTTTGAAGTACTTTCGAAAAGTCTTATATGCAGATAATCGTCTTGCAAAAAAAGTCATTACTCCACTAACTTTTACTAATATACCTCCCGAGATTCAAGATAATTCAAAATCTTTCCATATTTTTAGGTACATTCATATATTTAATTACTATTTTAATTATGTCCTTATGATTAAAAATTATTTTAATATATTTTTTAAATTTTAGGATTATATAAGAGTAATAGATGATATACATATTGATGCACATGTTCCGATCGATTAATCCAACCCAAAATATTATGTGTTGTTGCTCATTTGACATGCATTTTACATATATAATGGCTGGATGGGAAGGTATTGCAAATGACTCTCAAGTTTTTTTGAAAATAGTGACAAATCTAGTTAATTAATTTCTCATACCTCCACAAGGTATTATATTATTTTAAATAAACATAGTAATTATAATTTATTTTTAATATCTTTTTGTTAATATTGTTGATGGAGAACTATGGGCATGTGAAAGACAAGAAGAAACACATCCATGGCGTGATTCACCTCAAGGAAGCCTAGGACGTGACTTGCATGGACATAAGCTTGCAAAAGGAGGCTTAGGAGCTAAAATTGGATCAGATTTGAAGTTTGAATGTTCAAGGCAAGGAGATGAACGAAATTCCCATATCAAAGGCCCAACATTCAAGTCTAATATTCCTAAAGATCCATTACAAGATGTTGGAGGCCCAATGACAAGAGCTAGGGCCAAAGCAATGAAGCAAGCATTGAAT
>JANTNU010000001.1:17948262-17958943 GCA_024752395.1 Erythroxylum havanense
TTATGGCGACTAATCGTGGCAAATTGGGATGAGATGGCCTCAAATGTTGCATGGATCGTTGGCAACGGCAAGTCAACTTTATTCTGGGAGAAAATATGGCTTCCTGGCTCGAGTGCACCTCTTTTAGATCTTGTCATTTCGAAACCCCCTTCTTCAACAAGGTTTAAACCGATTGTGCAGTTTGTGGATTCAAATGGAGCTTGGATGTGGCACAAGTTTGAACGTCACTTACCTCAGCTTACGGTGCAACTTGTGGCTGCGACTTTATCCCCTAATCCAGCAATGGAGGATGATGAAGCGTATTGGAACCCGTCGCCTTCAGGTAACTTCTCTTTGCAAACAGCCTATGCACATTTAAATGATACCGTTTTCACTCTTCCTAGGCTACCTTGGTCTTTAGTTTGGAAATGGATTGGTCCCCAAAGAATCAAATCTTTCTTTTGGCTCTTATTGAATCGTGGTGTCTTATCTAATGCTGAGAGAAATAGACGAAACTTGACTGATGTTGATCGCTGCCATTTATGCCGAGATGCGACTGAAAGCTACTTCCACTTGCTTCGTGATTGTACTGCGGTCAAGGACATTTGACTGCAAATTGTTCCAATCAGATTTCAAGCCTTCTTTTTTAATCCGTACATCTCTTTTGTGGATTGTCGTTTCGGGAATTTGAAAGAAGATTCACAGGTTCTTAACACGAAGTGGTCGGTTCTTTTCGGGGTTTGTTGTTGGGCGATATGGAAGAGGCGAAACAAGCTAATTTTTCAGAATGAGATGCAGCAGAATCGTGCACTGTTTCAGTATATTTTCCAGCAATGTATGGTGATTGAAGGAACATTGAAAAAGGGGTTGCCACAGCCGGTTGGTGACACGCCGCTGAGGACTGTGTTTTGGTCTTGCCCGTTGCCGGGATTCGTTAAACTTAATTGTGATGCCTCGGTCACGGGTGCTCTGAGTTCTGCATTTGGAGGGGGCCTCATTCGAAACTCGAGTGGACGTTGGGTTGGTGGCTTTGTATCCAATCTTGGTCGATGTCCTATTCTGCGAGCGGAGATTTGGAGTATTCTTCATGGCCTCGAATACGCACTCTCTATTAATGCTCGTAATATTTTGATTGAGTCTGACAATGCCATTGCTGTTGATATGGTTAATGATTTTGTCTCACCTAGTGCCAGCTGTTTAAGCCTTGTCCGTCAGATTAGACAACTTCTTACTGCTTTTGATTACGCTCGTCTATCGCACATTCATCGGGAAGGCAACTTCGTGATCAATAGCCTCTCCCACTATGCATACACTTTCAATCTGGGAGTGCATTATCTTTCGGAACCGCCTGATTGTATAGCCTCTTGGCTCTTCCATGATCTTGTCGGTGTCACTTATTTTCGCTAGTCATTTTGTATTCTAGGACAGTGCCCTCGGATTCAACCCAAAAAAAAAAAAGAGCTAGATGATAGATATTAAATATATTTCATGGATTTGTTTTTGTACGGGTTGACCAAATTGCCAATGTTGACAAATATCAACTAGGATTGATTGATCAAACGCCTTACATTTTGTGAAGATTGTTCAAAATCTTTTGTATCTTGGGCATTCTGTTCTGTCCGAAACTAAACCCAGGCCAGATTTCCCAGCTTACGCTTTGTTGGGGCCGAACCTGCGTCAGCCCCATGAGCAAGTCTGAGGCAGAGTTCCCGGCGGAAGCTCAGGTCAGTCTCCAAGAAACTGAGAAAGTTCAAACATAAGATGATGCATTGCTGTAGTGGAATCCCAAACTCTCAATAAATGGCTACCGTACATACTCTGCCTCTGCAGTATAATTTCCCGTTAACAGTCGGATGGCCATGGAAAACCGTCACTAAGCTTGACAAAACCCTCTTCTGCAAAACCCATATCCCAAAACCTCTCGCCACCTTCTGCTCTCTCTCGTTTCACCAACCTTCATCTCCTCCTCAGGATGCTTCGTCCACAAAGCATACAACCCTTCTCGTTGAGACCTACTACGAACACCAGAGTCTCAGGGCCTTGCTACACAAACTCAACAAGAAGGGTTCTTTACCTCTGCGAATTCTTCGAGATGATGGGGATTGGTCCAAAGATCACTTCTGGACTGTCATCAAGTTTCTTAAACGTTCCACACGATGCAACGAGATTCTTCAGGTGTTATACATCTCTCTTTACTCTTAGGATCTGAGTTTCTGAAATAGATTTTTGAAAAGTTTGAATCTTTTGGCAGGTTTTTGATGTGTGGAAGGAGAAAGAGAAATCTCGAATTAACGAATTAAACTATGAGAAGATTATAGAGTTGTTAGGTGAAGATGGTCTGATGGAAGAGGCCGTTTCAGCATTTGTAGAGATGAAAAGTTATGGTCTTACCCCTTCTCTGCGGATGTACAATTCCTTGATTCATGGTTTTGCAAGAGATGGTAAGTTTGATTGTGTGTTTTTCTACCTTAACGAAATGAAAGAAATGAATTTGGCTCCTGAAAGTGATACTTACGATGGCTTGATTAAAGCATATGGGAAGTATGAAATGTATGACGAGCTGGGTATGTGCTTGAAGAGGATGGAAATCGATGGCTGTTCACCTGATCAGGTTACATATAATTTGCTTATCACTGAGTTTGCACGAGGGGGGTTGCTTTCGCGAATGGAAAAGGTTTATCATGCTATGCGATCTAAGAAGTTGGATTTGCAATCTTCTACACAAATTGCAATGTTGGATGCTTATGTAAACTTTGGCATTTTGGAAAAGATGGAGAAGATGTTAAAGAGTGTGAGGCATTCAAAAGTGTCATTAGATGAAGAATTGGTTAGGAAAATAGCTGGGGTATATATTGAAAATTACATGTTTTCACGGTTAAATGACTTAGCAGACGATCTTGCTTCTCAAACTGGTAGATCTGCCATTATATGGTGCCTGCGCCTGCTCTCTCATGCTTGTCTTTTGAGTAGAAAAGGCATGGATTCTGTAATTAAGGAGATGGAGGAAGCAAGGGTTTCTTGGAGTGTGACAGTTGCAAATATTGTCTTGCTTACCTACTTGAAAGTGAAAGATTTCACCCACATGAGAATCTTACTTTCCAGGTTATCAAGCTATCGGGTGAAACCTGATATAGTTACTATTGGAGTTCTGTTTGATGCTAATAGCATGGGATTTGATGGGGCCAGGACATTAGAGACATGGAAAAGGATGGGCCTTCTTCACAAATCTGCAGAACTGAATACTGATCCTTTGGTTCTTGCTGCATTTGGAAAGGTACAGTTCCTAAGAAACTGTGAGGAGATGTACTCCTCACTTCAACCAAAAGATAGAAACAATAAGAGGTGGACTTATTATGATCTCATTCATTTAGTAACAAAGCACAATGAACAGCACCCTTAGTTGAAGGGATTTAGATGATTTCAAGTATCAAGATTCGAACATCAAGCTAATTAAGCTTATAACAAGTGAAGCTTATCTCTTGTTAAGTGAAGGGATCTTCAGTCATTTGGTTTGGCTTGTCTTAGCTGGTATGAAGAAATTTTCCGATTTCTATTCCGCTGCTAAGGAGCTTACTTGCTACATGTCCAATTTGTGAAATTTGTCACTAAGTGTTATACTCAAGCTCAAATGAACAGAAATGC
Source organism: Erythroxylum havanense (assembly GCA_024752395.1). Taxonomy (NCBI): domain Eukaryota; kingdom Viridiplantae; phylum Streptophyta; class Magnoliopsida; order Malpighiales; family Erythroxylaceae; genus Erythroxylum; species Erythroxylum havanense. Next base: position 17,951,884 of record JANTNU010000001.1, read on the forward strand.
ATACACTATTGCTATTATGCAATTCTATGGAAGGAAACTAACCCAAATCTTGATTCTCTAAATGGCTTATTGAATATGGTGGCATGGACTTTCTGTGCTTTTCCAGAGGGATGAAGATGATACTTTGTACTTTCTTTCTTTGAAGATCCTTGGGTTTTGCAAAGTAGTGGTTAAGTTGATTGATAACTCGGGAACCTTTTCTGACAGTGCACGCATATAGTTTTGATGGAGGTCAGGAACCCACAGGTACGTACATAAGAACGGGAACTTCCTATTGAACTTAAGCTTTATGTTTGTTCTTTGACAACTGTCCATTCTTACTCTTGTCTAAATTCTCAAATCTATTTATATTTTCAACCACCCGTTCAACATGTTCTATGTTTATATTCACACCATTTTCATGGAATATATACTTGACAGTATTAATCAATAATCACAGCATGACAGATTAGTGCAGTTTCATTCGAAATGTTTGGAATAACCTAGTCAGTTGCATCAAGCTTATGCATGCATACATATTTTAACTGTTTGTTATAGGATGATATGAACTGACCTACATACATACGTTTGTGTTTTAAAATTGATGCAGTTAGTTTAGGTTTTGCTACAATGGTAACCTCGTAAGAAATGCCAAGAATTATGCTCCAAGGAATATCAGGTCCTAAGTTCCCAACCTATCTTCATGCATTGCTCATGTCCTGAAATATTTCTATTTCCTCCAACAATCTCTTCTTTTTAGATCGCAAAGCACCATGTTCGGTGTCCGGGGATGTAATAGATGACATCAAATAAGTAAGATACCCACGAAATTTTCCCAGATCATTTTCCATGCTGTTCCTCATCTCCAGATGATTGTCTTGGCACTCTCTTTGATCATCTTCAACGTAAATGCATCTCCTGCATTCCTGTAGAATTCAGACCTATATGACTATTGGTATCTGATAAGGGGTTAATGTATCTTATTGAAAAGGATCATTTAACAAAAACTTCAATTCCAGTTTAATCCAACCTATCAGTTTACAGAGGTAAACAGTCTTTTCAATAAGAAACTATGATGGCTATCCCAGTCATTTGCCTACAATATAGATTGGAGTGTAGCTAAAAGCCACAGTTGTACAATTGTTTCTCTTTATACTTGCGCTTTTCATTAAGTTCTACGATAGAATCTTTCTTCGTTATAATTATTGCCTACTGGATTCATACTACTAAGACGGGTAGCGCTATAATCAAAATTCTATCATCAGGTAGTATGCAAGGGACCCAAATTGTATTGGACTCCAGATCTTTGTTCTATAACATCCGCAATGTGAAAAAGAAAAATATGAGAAACAAGAAATAAGTTTAAATAAGCCTCTTTCACGTTATTTTTTACTAGAGTCCAGCTTGACTGCGTAGTGGCACATAAAAACCAAAAATCAAGAAGAAAGAGGAAAATTACCTGGAAAACTCTGTTTATGCTAGCTTTGTGTTGGTCAGTCGATAACCCAGATTTGCATAGTTCTTGAAATAAAAGCACCATTTCTATGGTTATATTACTGGTTGCAAGGTTATCGATTATAGAAGAAATGCAGATAGTATCAAACACTTCCCTCATCCACGGAGGCGGGTTCCGAAGCTTTAGCAAAGCCACAGATACAAGAATCGCAGGATGGTGTTGTTCAACAAAAGATTTAGACGTTAAACATGGCACTGCTAGAGACATTGCCATTTCTTCAACAATCAGCCTGCACCAAGTATCCTTTGCAATTATTCTCGTCTCCTCCATGTCAAGGCTTTCCCATCCTAATATAATGGATATGCAGATAGCACTGTTCATAGCCACTCTGATGTCAGAGCTATGTACCAGACCTTGTAAAACAGAAATTATGGAAATCAAGTAGCCCTTGGAACATTTCAAATCCTCGTGCTTCTTGTTTCTCTGTTTTGAAAATCTTGCAATGAACTCCAGCAGGCAATGTGAAGCAACAAGCTTTACTGCAGAGGATCCAAAATACATCAGCCTACACAAGTCGTCAACGTAGATGCCGATTGTATAAAGTGGCTGCGTCCTGTTTGACGAGTCTAATAAATTTTGCCAATCCACATCCCCAGTGACAACGACCTCTAAACTGCAAAAGCAAGAAGTTGGGTTCAGAGCTTCAAAGTATATAATCAAGATTAACTCTGCAACTTTCTCAAAACTTCATTATCAAACTAAAAGTAACTCTCAGATTACCTTCTCACAGAGAAATAATATAGTAAAAGTACAAAAACCAGATTTTCTCCTAAACTTGTCCTGTCATCATAATCAAGCAAAGCACGTCCCTTGGAACAGGCTGCCTGGATAACACTGTTGACCATAGTGAACATGGAAGCACTAAAAAGTATCGTTTTTGAAGCTTCCAACAGTGACCTTTTTGTGGAATGGTGCAAGATCAGGGAAAAGATGGCAATTACTCGTAAGCCTTCCTTAGGCAAGTCCTCTTCTGCTACTGTTGCGATCAGGCAGTCCATTAACTACAAAATAAGTAAAAGGTCCAGTCCATCTTCTAAAATTTCGAGCACATGGAAATCATGCCGAGTTAAGATTAGCACCTTCAAAGTAATTGCAATCCAAGGTTCCTCATCAGAAAGTGCTTCTGGTTGAGCTGAACACAGAACATCAAATATTAAAAGTGAGAGCACATCGAACATAGGAGGCGAAGAAGAAATGTTTCGACTAAAACAAAGAGTACGCATTGCATTGCTCAGTCCATCCAAACATAACTTGTGTGTTGCAGCTGGGAAAATGTTTATGACAGTTGCCAATAGATCTAGTAGTGATACAATGTCATGCTCTTGGCCTTCATCCTCTACAAGCTGTATCAATAAGTTCACTAAAATTCTGGCCATATAGTTGTCTCCTGATGAAGTCAACTCTCCGATCACTTGCACACTAAGAGTATGTTCTTCAGGAACTTTATCATTTGACCAATTGCTTCGGCAGAATTTTATCATTTGACAAGAAAACGTCCTACTGATTTTCTCTTGTTGGAACAACCATTTCAGTGAAGTAATGTGAACTCTAGAAGAAGGCAAATCAAATTCATTTTCATTTATTATATGAAAAAAGATCCTCTCGGCTTCTGGACTGTATGGGACTTGGTAGGTCATCTTGGCAAAACCACGACAACAGCCATAAAGATTTACCAGTTGCATCATTTTGAATGAATCAGTGGACCCACATAGGAAATCACCACCATTGACAAGTATATACTGATCAAGCGAAGCTAAGACGGACCTCTCATCTGCAAGCCTGAGAATAAACATCAAGAACACGAAGGCAATGGAACTCAGCAAACTTATTAGACTGGGAGAGCAGTTGGAACAGGGATCAGGGGCTTACTCACCTGTCATCGTATAGGGAAATCGTATGCAAAATCAGAAAAATAGCAGATTGACAAGTAGATAATACTTTGTCTTTCGAACTCTTCTGCCCAAGGAGAACCAGCAAATCCATAGGATCAGTTGGAAGATGCGAAGCAGCATCTCTAATAGGTGTCCCAGAATCATTTAACAGAATTTCTACCAGAGAACTTAGCAGTTGGTAAACTCTCCACTGCATCTTCTCTGTCGGGAATAGACCTAGGTATCCAAATGACAAACTGAACCAAGCAGACTTAGCCAACATTTTCGCAAATCTTGTGGTTTGGTCACTAGAATCATGAAGCAGTATGTGATGAAAAGTTTCAAGTATCCCCAGGATAATTTCCTCATCCACATCGTTCATTGATGTAATTATCCAGGGTAACAAATTAGATGTGCATATATCTATAATGCAAGTTTGCAATTCATTGACACATGAGTCATCTGAAGATATATATTTGAGGCTATAACTATATGCCTCTTTGAGCAGATACAAAGCATGTAAAAGATCACTATAGTACTTTCCAGATGGATCCAGGCAAGCTGAAATTGCATACTCTGCTGCTTCTTCAACAAGTTTAATAAGATTAGAAGTTCCATGAAATGGAGATTCTAACAAAGCTACAAAAATTGAACAAAGTAATTTGAACGACTCTGGAGACATCGCCACTTTGCCATCAGTATGCCTCTTAAACATCCTTGTCAAAATCGGAACAATCTCCTCAATATGGGAACTTGATATTATTCCAGGGCAGTCAGAAATGCCTTTACATACGAGCTCCAGGGTTGGATGCTGCGCAGGGTGGAAAGGGAGTTCAGCCACATGACGCAGCGCTGGGATCAGAGTTGAATATCCAAAAACAAGCCTTTCTATAAAGCCCTTCTCAGCCCTCAAAAAAAGTTGAAGAACCAGAATGCACGAACTCACAATAGGATCTTTACATTCTGCCATATGTAGTGGAAATGAGCTTAGCAACCATATTTAGCAGCATAAGAACTTTCACTTTTCAGCATAAACAAAGTTTGTTGTCATCAAGTAAAAATTTCTGTACAATGTTTGTGTGATTAAAGGCTACCGTACAATGCAAAGAGTTTGAGCAAATATAAAACTAGTGGAGTGGTATTTAGCAGACTTGCCAGAAAAAGAAAAATCTCAGTAAATCAAATTAGATTGTTGCAATTATTCTAATGCTCTAATCTCTAGCTAATACTGCAATGAGGACATTATTATTTACTTAAGATAAAGACTTTTACCTGAAAGTCTTAGAATTTCAAATATATAATCCACAATATTTTGTTGGATTAATAGTTGAGACCTTTTAATTGAAGCTCGATCCCCTAACAAATAGTGGTAAATAAGGTCTAGAGTACTGATTTGAATCTGCCTATCTGCTGAAAGAAGTGGCCCTTTAATGGCATCAGAAAATAAGAAACAGAGTGGAGTCCCATCTTGTCCATCATCTGGTATATGCATGATGCTGTCTACTTCATCGCAGCTCATTCTGTTCACGCCATTCATGTTTACATTCTCAAAAAAACCTTTCCGAGTGAGAGTAGCCAAAAGAGCTACGCAAAATGAGAAAAAAAAGGAAAGAGAAGTTCATTAGTTTAGAGAAATTAGAAATGATGATGAGGTGCATCAAATGAAATGCCCATGGTAGGATATGACAGGACTTTTTATACACTAGAGTGGGATCTTTGAATCCATATCCTTAAAACTAGTTAAGAAGAATATCACTTTCACCAGCCAATATGACTGATTTGCTTTGGGGGAAGCATAAGTGGCAGTAATAAAAGATGGCAAGCACACTCGAAAAGAAGATAGAACTGGTAGGTACATTTCACATGTATAGTCACCTTGTTTTTGTACCAATCTTATTATAATCAAGAAAAGATGTTAATTACAATCTCCCGAAAAAGCTTTGCCAAATAAAAACAGATAATGAAGCAATGAAACAAACCTACACAATTCATGCGGACAGTATCGTCCTGGGTCTTCAACAGGGCCTCCAACGACAAATGCAAAAGCTTAGGACAATAAGTGAAAAGAGAATCAGCTCCACTGCTGCCGTCATCTGATTGAAGGATCGATATTTTGTACAGCACAAACAGAATCTCTCCTCTGATCTCTTCGCTGCAATCGTGCAGCTCATAGATTATATGTAAGACATAGGATTGAAATTGGGAAATTTCGTGTACTTGATCAATTACCTTGGCAATTGAAGACCAGTAACAAGGTTGGAGACCAGACCATCTCTGTCTTTAACCAGAGCATACGGATTGTTCACACAACAATTCAATAGAACGCCAAAGCAGTGAAGCTGAATGAATGCAAGCAAACAGCAGCATAGTAATTAGAAGAAACGATCTGATTGACAATCGCCTAACAATTGATGAAGATACGTACCATATAAACCTGACGGCGACTCCATGCCAAGACGCCGGAGGCAATAGAATCCGCCACGTGGCAAACAAACTCGTCGCAGAGGGAGGCGTTACCGAATCCACAAAGAGTGGCGATGAGTCGAACAATCTGACAGGCAATAGGATCGTCATCGAAGAGGGAGAGGGCGGTGATGAGAGGTGAGACGAGGAGGAGAGGGTGAGAGCAGAGGAAGGAGTGGAGGAAGGCGGAGTCTGAGAAGGCGACGGAGAGCTGCGACAGAGCGTAGGAGACCTGGAAGGTTGGGGCGTGAGGGTTGGTGATGAGATTGGAGAAGCAGACAAGGCAGATTGAACCTCCTTGTTCCGTGCCCAGACAGAGGCTCGATCTGTGGCCTTCACTACATTGCAGTGATCTTTCTTCCTCATAGATGTTGTCGTCGCTTTCGTCTCCAGTGAGGTCGGGATCGGAGTTCGGGTCCTGTGAGTCAGCGAAGAACATCGCGGAGACTAGACGTGAATTCAAATTTGAGCGCCAGGGATGTCGAAGTTTGAATTTTATTTATATTTATAGTTTGAGAGGAACAAAATATAGCTCGGAATAGAAAGAAACAAAATTAAATTGAAATTTGAAATTTTCGCTAAATTTTAATTTTATTTTTAACATTTCAATATGTTTAAAAAATATAAATTTTAATATTTTATCAATTTTTAAATAAAAAATACAACTAACATTTTATTTTTATTTTTGTAAGACTTTTACCACATATTTATCAAACATATTGAGAAATCGTTTGGTGGAAACCAAACATCGCCTTTCTAGTCCTCTCTCATTTCACGTTTTCTCCTCCGTTTTTACTTCAAACCCTTAATCCCTCTTTCATGCGCTGTTGTTGTGATTGTTCCACTAACGTTCCTTGACGTTACATTTAGGTGGCGTTTGGTTTGAGGGTTTGGGAATGAAGGAATAGAATGATTGTAAAAAATAGTGTTTGCTTTGGGGTTTTCAATTCTAAGGGAATGGATTTATTCCATTAAGTTTGAGAATCTACTAAACCCTTCAAATGGGGTGGGTATCAAATTTTCATTCCAATCTAGTGGTTACTATTTATATCCCTCCCCCACATAAGTAATTTTTATTCTTAATTATATTACTCATCACTCATCATCATCATCATCATCATCATCATCATTATTATTATTATTATTATTATTATTATTATTATTATTATTAATTATAAATTTTAAATAATTATTGTTATTATTATTATTTCTTATAAAATTTAAACTTCTT
>JANTNU010000001.1:17980792-18004094 GCA_024752395.1 Erythroxylum havanense
GAAAGGTTCGTGATATGGTTCATGATGAATATAGGTTCATTCGTCAAACCAATTACTTTCCGGTCAATTGGGGGTCACGATGTGTTGCTAGATACCGCTCATGACTTGCTTGGATTTTCGGGAACCTAATGGGTCACACGCATAAGAATAATTCGGAGAATTCGTAAAATATTTTTGGACAGAGATCCAATAAATGGAGAGCAGTAGGACTAAATGGATCCCGATGAGATTGAGATATGTCCCGATGAGATCGCGACATCGATATTGTTGAAACAGGTCTTCGGTGTTTTTTCCATACCGAGACCCGGTAGGATCGACCCCAGTGTGACTGGACCACTTCAGCATTTATATATATATATATATATATATATATATGTATATATATATATATACATATATATATATATATATGATCAAAGTGGAAAGGAGGAGAAGACATGTATCACTTATATAAAAGCCTAACGTGGAAAGCTCCACCAACTTTGCATTAAATGTCTTTAATTATTAAAAAGACAAATGGCAAATGAAGGCAAAAAGAGGATGATGGTCGTTGGTTTTGAAGAATGGTTTTGAAAATAAAAGGCTATTCTCTCTTCTTCATCATCGATCATCTTCGAGCTTCATCTCCTCTCCAAGCCTTCTTCTTCATCGTTTTCTCCAAGCTCTCTAAGAATAAGGTAAGATCTAGCAGTCTTCACCTTGTTTTAGCTATTCCCGGGTCAAAGGGTTTGCCCCGGTTAGGTTCTCCGATCTCTGCGTGGATACCGTTATAGACGGTCTCTTTTGGTCGTTATGGTTTGACATTATTATATAGACACATGAATCCTGGCTTTCGGGAAGGTCCCGAAACAAAAATTTTTGTTTTCCGCACCGTGTGCATGTGATGCACACGTCGGGATTTTCCTACAGGTATATGCGACAGTTGTTGGTAGCAGAGATGCGTATGTTTAGGTAGATGTGCGACATTACCATCAGGGATAGGGTACAAAATCAGGTAGTGAGAGCCATAATACAGGTAGCTAGTATTATAGACAAGTTGAGGAAAAAAAAAGGCTAAGGTGGTTTGGGCATGTGTGCAGGAGGCCCTCTAATGCTCCTGTACACAGCAGTGAGTTAATAAACCTTAGTGGATACAAAAAGAGGTAAAGATGGCCTTACAAGACCTGAAAGGAAGTAATCAAGAAAGATATGTCAGAGTTGGCCTTCATTGAGGCAGTTACTAGAGTTTGGAAAGTCTGACGGGATAGAATAAAGGTTAACGAGACCATTTAAAGTCCTCATGTCTCATACTTACTACATAGGAAGTATTGCTAGTAGTATATTTTTGGGCTAGGCTGCAGAGAAGTTATAGTTTGGGGAAGATTCTAGCGATGGACTTCTAAAGCTGTAGGATTGTCGCATCCCTAGGAGCGTGCAATGAAGACTGATGGCAACTAAAGAGTTGGTCTTTACAAGGTGTTAGATAACAACAGATCTGGTCAACAGTAAGGTATGTTCTTATTGTCTTGTATTGTAATTTTATTTACTTAAATTTATCTCTCTGCATCATGATTTTTCCGTCGCATCTACAGTGGGTCTATAGGAAACAACCTTTCTACAATGTAGGGGTAAGGATGTGTACTATCAAATCTCCCCAGACCCCACTTCACTGCGAGACTTCGGACTGGGTGTGATGATGATGATAATGATGATGAATTGTTTACTAGGATTCTTAATAATACAAGTAGTTCAACTGATCCAATTTTCATTAATAATATTAATCTTTTGGCTGATTGGGTTTCTGAAAAATCGAATTTGGTAGATGTGAATGATTTTAAAGATAAATCTTGGATGAGAAAACATTGGCATGTCATTTGGTGCATTAAATTTGAATAATAATGATGATGAAGATCCTCTCAATGATAAAAAATTTGTACCAAATAATCACTGGGGTCAGTGCAGTTATAGTAGATATCCTCCTGTTGATGATTGAATTTCGTTCAAAGTTTTTGTTTTTCCTCTTCTTTTAATTTTACTTATATTTAATGTTTATGTTAAATTCTATATATATAATATAAATGTAAATATTTTTGATTTAGATTTAAGTTTAATTTCTACTTGATTGTTTCTTTGTCATTAACTATTTTTGTAAATTATTTAAAGACATTTAATTTTCTTTTTATTGAATGTTTTGATGTGATTATTATTTATTAAAATAATAAATTATTATTATTGTAATATTTAAATTTTTATTATTTTAAATACTTTTATTATTCTTAATTTTATATTTGTATGAAAATGATTGTGTTTTTATATTAATTATAATTATTATTTATGTGAAATATTTAAAAATTATTATTATTTCATATTAATTATAATTATTATTTATTATTATAAATTTTAAAAACATAATTGATATAAACAATAAACTAGTAAAATATACAATACAACTGTACAACATATCAATACTGTTTTGAAAAATTTAAAAATTTTAAGAACTATTTATAAATTTTAAAAATTATTCAAAACGGTACTCGATATTAACCGCTACCGATACAGTACTGTACCAAAACTTAATTTGGTACTAATTCTGATATGATATCCGCAACTTTGGTAAGAACAGAGTAATAAGAATAACTGATCTAGTTCCAAATTTCTGGCAGCAATAATCCACAGAGAGTGGAGTATTCAAGAGATGTATTTCATGTGAATCAAAAATTCAAAAGAAAAATAATAATAACTAAAAAACTCTATCTGGTTCCTGAATTTCTTGAGCCTAGGAGTACGTAATCCAAGTATAATTTTAGAACTTTCAGATGCACCAAACAGCTCCGACCCCTGTGAATACAAAAATTATAAAAAGACCACAACTGTCTTCTGTCAAAATGTGTTTTGAGAATGGCCCCTTCCCCACCACTAAAGTATTGGACTAATCTCGCAGTTCCGAGCACCTTCTTTCCGCATTATCACCAGTCTGATCTCGGAGTCGGAGCTCAAGTACTACTTGTTTCAAGGAAGAAAGCATCTCTCCCCAAAACCCCCCAAGAGAATGACGTTTTCTCCTTATTTTTCATAAAAACACAGGGTCTAGCTCGTTCTTCCTCCAACCAATGGAAATAAAGGACAGAACAGTACAGGAACCCAATGGAGGAGATCAGGTTGACATCAGAGGAGATACAAAACTCACAAATTACGTACACCAGTCTACTATCAAGACTGCACAGCTAGCCTCTGAAGATGCTCAAAGAAGACTTGAAGGCTCACATCATCTGTAAATATCACATCTGAACCCGCAGCCATCTCAGGGGCATTATTGTACGTAGCTGAAGGGTTCAACTTTGCCAATAAGAACCTAGCCTGCTCGGCAAGACATATAATTACAAAACCATCAGTAAAAGAAACCTCAGTAGCAAAATATCAAAAGTTACTACTGCCATAGAGCAACAGCACCTAAACAAGGCACAAAAGCAGGGAATAGTAATTCCCATTAGCGAATCACCATAAATTAGAATAAATTAATCACTGCAAGAACGGATAATTTTGGGAAAATCCATGACATTGATTTTGGAGGAACAATGAACAAGGAGACTATTGAACTGCAACAAGGTAGAGGTGGAAATAGCCAGGTTTAAATTGATTAATGCTGACCTGAGATCCATGCTGATCACAAACCACCAATCTGGGAACGGGGAAACGATCCCTGATGATCATAGCAGCATCATCTTGTGGAGCTTGCAATAGTTGAGCAAATGCCTGTTGCAAAAAGATAACGGAATGACTCAGGAAGTACAAAAACTAAAAGAACTTGAATCATATGACAACAATTAGAGAATCCAAATGAAAGAAGAAAGGAAAAGAGCACTTTCTAGTTAACAAAGACAGATGGAAGTCATTAAAACCATTTAACCAGGAATTGGCGATTGACTTGTAATCATGCAATGCTTCACAGATGTTAAAGAAAATAACTAGAAGTTTTCCATTATCACAAAGATATTTTATTGTCATGATCAAAGAGCATTGCATTTCTAAGTAACACAGGAAGGAAAATAGGTACTAGGGTAGCATTTCCAGTATCTATAATGCATTGATCCAACTATCTATTTCATTTATGCCACGCCTTACATGTTTGTCTATCAGATAAGAATTTTCTTTTATTAATTCAGATAATTGGCAGGACCAACCTTCTATGATTTTCGATTGTTAAATAAACATATTGAAGAGATGCAAGAAAACATACAATGTGGAAGTAAGGAAGAAGAAGATGATGATGAAACAAAAAGAGTTACTAATAATTTTTTTGGTTAATTTTGGAGATTAAAATCAACATAAAAGCCAAATGGAGAATTAAAACCTAACTAGCCTGAATGCAATTTGTGAATGACAATCCTGCTTTTCATCAGGGACAGATTTATACATACTTGGTGTTCTGGCTGATTCTGATAACCCATGTTACGCCACTGTGCTATTGTCATTCCATGGAACACTACAACACTGAAATACGAGTCTAACAAGAGAATCCGATCGGCTGCAATTGAAGCAACATCCAATAAAGCAGGTTGTGGAAGTGAATTAAATGAATATGATATAAGTGAAGGTTGAATCATGACTGCAGCATTGGTAATATTTTCTCGGTTTAACAACATGCGGAAATAAGCTGTCTCATCTGGGCTGTTGTTAAAAACCTACCAAATCAAACAAATAACTTTCATATACCACATGCAGAACAAAATAAGAAATGATAGGAGAGAACATATAGGACATTAGTACCTGTACAAATTGGGATCGTCGTAGATTAAACATAAACTGAGGGAACAACGAAAAACAAGGGTTCAATGTAAACGATGATGGGTCATCCTTCCGGTATTCACCAAATTTGGAACAGACGCGAATCAGGTTCCTATCTAACCAACGGGTGGCATCAAATCCTTCCTGATGAACAGATTGCATAGATAGAGAAGAGTTAAATAATTAACTTCAACACAATTAATAGAAGGAAATGAAAACTTTACATATACTTGCACTGCAGCAAAGCCAAATGAGTTGTTAAGCTTCTATGGATTATACAACAGCCAAAACAAAGTAACTCCAAGAAATTGTCTAATTGCAAGCATGGGTGACTTTTTAAATCATCAGTCCACGCATATTAACCAAATGGGAGGGATGCACCAATTGCAGAAAATGTGTATAAAGAATTAAGCAAGGCAGCGAAAATTAACAGCTGTAGCAACCTCTATCTCCATTTTCAGGGATGCTAATCTTGCCATTACCACAGCAGCAGTCTCCTGGTCAAAACCTTGTACTAGTTCCTGAAAAGAACCAAAATCCCCAGTCAAACTCACCGATGACAAAGAAAATGGCACACAGAATGTACGAAGTATACTGAAATATTGTCCACCCTTTCAACAAGATGCATGTCATTCATCATTTTATAGCTTTTCAAAATATTTCTCTTTAAGTTATTCAATTTAATTGCAAATTATCAAGGTCCAGTAACTTAAATGGGAGAAGCCACACTGTCATATCAACAGACCAATAGCTAAGGGCTTCATTAAGAGCATAAAAGACGAGAAAATTTTGAAGGATTACAAAAAAGGTAATCTTCATGCATAACACAAAGTTTCAAATTACACGATTGAGATCTCAGCCAGTTCTTGGGTAAATAGGTGATTGAGGCAAGGGGTTGTTTCTTTAAAGATTGATGCATGTGAAGCCCTATAACTCTACGTGAATGATTATAGATAACTGGCTTGCATGGGAAAGAATATAAGTAAGAAGTAAACTAACCTCTGTGCTAACAGCACTATCTATCCATCTTCTTGTAATGGTTGTGACTCGAAGTAAGGTATGGCCTTCAGGGTTTTGAAAACTGTAATTAAAGAAATAAAAGGTTAAGATTAATAGCAGAACATGTACCATGTCAAAGAGAAAAGCAGATGTACTTCTTACAGTTTGTACATATATCTACAGAGGCAGAGTTAACATCTGGTATACCTCGTAAGGAACTGTATGTATAACTGTGCATTTGCAGTTCCAGGAGTATTTGACCTTTCACTGGAAGACAGATCGAAGAAAACAGTTAGACAAGTACTCTTATCCAGACCACATATCTTCCAAGTTGTGGTATTCCCCTCGCCAATAACCGTGTCTGAAACATTAGGCCCTTTCTGCATCATTTTCCAGTGCAAACAAGCAGAAGTTAATTAGATCTTCATTGCAAAAGCAAGCACAAGTATTAGATAAACACCATAACCCATCATATATAAGTGCATTTTCATTAAAATTGAAAGAAATTATGAAAAGGCAAAGGGCAAACTTAACCTTCTCCAAGGATGAGCAAGGCCCAATAACTCCCTGAACTTTGATATCCTTGGAGCAGTTAATCTCCAGTGCTCCACTGCAACCAAATAAAAGATAATTAACAGCCAAACGCAATAAAAAGAAAAATAAACAGAGAGAGAATGGATTCTCAAACATAATATTTGGATGATCGATGAGAGAAACACCAAACATATCCCAATTTTCTCAAAGCTCACAACCGTAAATTTAAGACATTTAAGTGGAACATATTGGAACTCAATCTGAAGCCAGCAATTCATTAACGGAATTAGCAAATAAGCATGAAATGATTCATTGAACTTGTCAATGCCTCCCAATTGCTAAGGCTAGTAAATTTCCAAGGCATCAGTAACTTATGAGAGTAGAAAACGACACCAAAAGAAACATTACAATCATTGATAACATAGCTACTCATATTAGAGTCACCAATAGCACACTGTACAAACTAAGGTCACTGATCTTCAGCAAGATTGACCATTAGTGGGAAAAAAAGGTACAAGAGCATAATTGAAATTAAATTACACAATAAACTGACAGGCCTCCAGTTAAGCTTTCCTATTCAAGACAAAAGAAAAGAGGCTAAAATGATAAAGAGGAAAAAAACAATTCCTAGGGTTGATACTGGAGGGCTGCTATTTTTTATTTCTGTTTTATTACTTGTTTGTTTTGGCATTAGCAAGATTCTAGAAAGCTGAGGTGGCATGGTTGTTAGGGAAGGGAGTCAGGTCAAGGAATATTGAGCTGACAGAGGGGTGTGAAAAGGAGCAGGCAAAAATGTACTAGGAATGAAAATGTCTAAGGAGAGAATGGCACCTCTTGGATGTTGCCTGTAAGGTCCTCCCTACTGATTTTCATCTGAATAAAAGACCTAGACTTTAACCATTTCTCTTCTGCTTTACTAGAGACCTAACATAAACCTAGCAATTTAACTCTTACTATACTTTTGTAAGCTTTGAAAAATTACAATTTCAACACCACCAAGGAACATAATACATAAAAGGCGAAGGAGAAAAGGGAATATCCATATTTGATACTTACTTGAAGCAAAGGCCAAGGGCTTGTTCACCATCTTCAAATACACGCTTGAAAGAGTCTTTAAATACAGAATGCCCAAAACTTTCTGACAGAACAACTAGGCCACCAGTTCTTTCAACTGCAACCTTCATTTCAGCTACACCAACCTAGAACAGGCATCTTCAATCAACGATATAGTCTAGTTGACATCAACCAAGTCTCTTACAGTGGGAGAAAAATAGTGAACTTGATTTCCAGTTTCCTCCTCAGATGGAAGACGTTGGAAATTTTACCAATAGCAACGCAGTGAGATACCAACAACTACAATTCATAACTACGCTATTCGGTTCAAAGAATTCCTGATGTTACTAAGAGAACAAGCTCATGAACTAAAAGCCATGAGGATTGTGAGCAAATTTACCCATACTGAGAAATGAGCCTAACAGAATAAGATCTCGCTTGAAATTCAATCATAGATTTTAAAACTAAACATTGGAAATTAGGAGATAGAAAAGAACCCCCAACATTGGGCTTTAGATCTCAAAATTGGCCGTATTTGGATCCTCATTATTTCAATAGCAAAGCTTCAAAAACATATATTCCTCCGGCTGATCAAAGTCACATTCCTAATTGGACTTAGCCAGTAGTTCATACTATAGAGATTGGTTGCTTTGTCAAATCAACAAGCAAAATATGGACATAATTATAACACAAGAAACTAAATAAGAACCTGATCCAGCGCAGATGCAAAAAGGTCCAGAACATGACCCTGGTTGACAAGCTGCTTCGCAAGGCTATCATAAAACTTGACAGCTTTCTTGAAATATGGTGCAGCATCCTTGTCAAGATCCTTGTGTGAACGCACAGGATCAGACAAATCTTTTGATACGATCTGCAAAATTCAAGAATGAAAATTACCTTAATAATTATTGTAAATATACATGAGTGAAACAGGAGAATGCTCAACATGAAAAATAAAAGCCAACACTCAAAACCATGTCCTAACTTAATCTAAAATTTGAACATAACACTGAAAATTATAATACTCTCAAAATTTTCAATTTGAAGACATGGAGAGGAATATGTGAGGGCATAGAATATATAGTTCTACAGAGAACAGGTAATACTCTTAAATCTGAAAAAAGAAAAGGTAACAAAAAAAAAACACAGTTATTCACACCAATTACCACATACTGTATTAAGAAGTAAACACCAAACCAGGGTCCTTCTCACACCAAAATAAGTTATATGAGCAAATAAAAACATCTTCACTGGTTCCAGACCAACTAAAACAGCATAAGCCAGAATGTGATAGCTAAATCCACAGAAATTTGTTTTCCACTCGGCAAAGGTAAGCATCATTGGCTACAAATTCTCCGGTAGTTACATTACTGTTATCACTTAAAAATACTATGCCTATTAACCTCACAAAGTATAACAAGAATCGCATTTAAAATGGGAGCCAAAAGGTAATACCGTGCCAGGCCCTTCTGTGCATGGACCACCAACCAAAGCTATAATTCTAGCCCCTGTTCCAGGCATACAAGCTCCAAGCAACCCTGCTGCCACACTCAATGCTACTCCTGTGCACCTCAAAGCCCGAGTGCCTGGTGACACCGGCCATTGATCCGTTTGCAACTCATCCAAAAGCTACAATTAAAAAATTCACACAAGTTCTCTTCACTCACTAATCCCTATAGACACCAAATTAACAACTAGTTAAAAGGCAAACCAAAATCGCACCGAATTGAGTGTATATTCGCAATCAGAAGCAGGCAACAAGAACCGGGTCACACCCAAATCCGGAACCCCATTTTGCATCACTTTTTGTTGTTGGTACCCAGCGGGGAGTCTCCGACCCGGGACGCCAAGTCCCAGTTGCTCGATGATCTGATCCTTGGAAATCTCCTTGTTGCCTTTAAAAACATAAACCTTGGACATATCCGAAAACCCCAATTCATGAACATGAGCTTGAGTCCCAAACGTAACGAATCCAACGAGGGCGTTATCAGGCAACAAGCCGATAGCGCGCTTTAACGCCGATTTAACAAACCCGAACTCCTCTTCGATCATGCACGTGTCCAAAACGAACACAAAAACAGGAGATGGGGACGAGGGCGGGTGAGCCGCATCGGGATGAATGGGGTTGTTGGGATTGAGATTAGGGTTAGGGAGCGTGTACTGCACGGTGGTGTACTGCGGGTAGAGCTCAGCGGGGAGGTTGGTGGCGGAGATCATGGAGTAGTGGGGAGGGAAATGGTTGCGCTGGAAGCAGAAGGGGCAGATCCAGATCTTGGCAGTGAAATCGACGGTTGCGAAGGCGTTGAGGATGGCCGAGCATGTTTTGCAGCGGAGTGGCACGTAGGGGAGTGTTGGGATGTCGGGATGGTGGCGGATCGGAGAGATGCAAGCGGCGAGAGGGATAACGCACTTGCTGGCTTCCACCTTGGTGCGCGGCCACAAGTTCCACGTCATTCGGACTCCGTCGATCCCCTCAGGATCGGTGTTCGCCATCTCCGACATGGTGCTTTCGATTTCGTTGGTGTTGTTTCTTAAGGTCTAATTAGATTGTTGATTTGAAAACTAACGCGATCGGAATTGGAAATTCAAATTGCAATTGAAATGTTTTTTTCCAAATTTTTCGTTAATCTTTTCGGTCAACTGAAAGGCGACCCCCACGAGAGGAGAGGAGAGGAGATAAGAGAAGAGAGGAAGAGAAAGGGGTCACCGCCAAGTAGAGAGAGAGAGAACACAGAAGAGAGAGACTGTGGGAGGAATTTGCCTTAGGGAGGTAAAAATAAAATACATAATCTTACCAGATTTGGGAGTTTCCATCTAATCTTTAAAAAATGAAAATTAATTAATCCCCTAATTAAGTTTAAGATCTAAATATGGTTTAGGTGTGGACTAACCGATAAGAAAGAAGACTACCTCCATCCTAATTAGACTTGCATATGAATCGGGATGTGTTTAAATTTAGTAAAATAAATCCATTCCCATACATTTTATTTTATTTTTAAATTCAAACTCAATTTTTTTATAAAATTCTAAATTAAGTTCAATACATAATTTCCTAATTTGTCATACTGCTATCTATTTGAAAATAACCAGATCATAGTTATTATTATCATTCAGTTCGAAATTTTGCAATAAAATAAAATTTGAGTAGGTCTGATAATAGCAGTCTTATTTCTATATAATAAAAAGTTATTTCGAATAGATTCACATATAAATGAGACAATATAAGAATGATATAATTTATATAATAAAAGATAAAACTAGCACAAAAAATATTTTATCAATAAAAATACAATAAATATATTAAAAATAAATAAGTAAATACTAAAATATATAAAAATAAATTAAAAAATAAATAGACTGGTTATACCTGATTTACTTTATATCTACGATAATAATCAGATAATTTCCTAATTTTCAAAATTATTTATAAATTGATAATAAAGACTTGGAAGCAGCACAGCACCGTATCCGTGGCTGAAAAAGAAATCAAACCAATACTCTTTTCATTTTGGGGTATGTTGGTCATTTAGGATTCTCTCTGTTCATGATTTCTCAGTCTCTTGAGTATCAAGTAGAAGGCCTGAATCTAAAATCTCACACAGCCACAGTCTCATCCTCTATTCCCTCTCTATACCTCTCTATATTCCAATAACCCCGTCGTGACGCCAATTCCTCCTTTTCCGCCCAAATCGCCGTCGTTTGATTCCTTAACGTTTCGTTGTTCCAAGTCTCCACAGTTCTAGGGGTTGTGATTTCATATTTTAAGCTTTTACTGGCCTTTAGGGTGAGAGCATAATCAATCTCGATGCGATACGATTCCAACGTGACGTCATCTCTCAGGTGGTACTCTCCTGCGCTTTCCTTTCCTTTTGTAATTTAATTATTGAACAAATGTGGTTTCTATTTTGAGACCTCGTGCGACCTCATTAAATACGTGCAAAGCTTTACAAGCTTGATTTGGGTTTCGATTCAGGGGAATCTAATGAGTGGTAATGTGCCACATTGTTTAGGTTTTCGTGTTTCTGATCTTCCAAGCAGCATGCTGCTCTAGGATAATTTAAACAGGAACGAAGTTCTTGCTTCTTGTTTCTAGTATTATTTAGAGATCTTGTTTGGGTATCAAGCAGTAAATGAGATGCTGTTCTTTCTAGCAGGAGCTTTTACTGTTGGGTTCTTAGTTAACAGTTCTGATCTCGGCTTGTCTACCCAAAAATGGATGTTGTGTTGGATTTAAGATGGTCTCTTAAACAATTTGTCGTTTTATGTTGAGATCAAATGTTTCTTTTTTCTCGTCTTGATTGGTATGTCAGTAAAAGGACTGAGTTGGATGTTCTTTGGCTTTTTGTGTTTCCAGGTGATCTGTTATTGCTCTAGATTACATCATGTTCTGGAGAGATCGGGAGAGGGATAAAAAGGATACAAATGGTGGACCACCCTGTGGTCAAGTTCGAGTTCTTGTTGTTGGTGACTCGGGTAAGTTCTTCATTTTGCTTTTTAATGTGCTTCTGCTTAGATTAGGGGAACCATGTGAGATTTTAAACCATAGAAATGCAAATCTGGCGGATTCATCTTATATATGCCTATTATCTAAGAATTCTGATAGATGAATGATATATCACACAGATTACTCTTTTCCAGTGTGGAACTTGTACAATCTAACTAATGGAATGTCTGTACTTGGGTCCTGGATTTATGCATTTCAATTGGTTGAATACCTATAGCAGCACAAATTTGCAAATGACACTTACATGTCTTGATAACACCAGACAGTGTTTTTCATGGCTCATAACTTGTTCAACAAATAAATAGTAACTTTTTTATGTAATTCTTTGTGGTCACTTGCTATACAAATAGCAGAAGCCTAAGAGAAAAGCACTGATCTACTTCCAGGATATTTTCGATGCTCTTGCACCAAATTAAACTATTTTGCCTTTTGATGTGAATTTAAATTTTAATTTGAATGTTTATTAGGTGTGGGAAAGACATCACTCGTTCATTTGATTGTCAATGGTTCTTCCATCACTCGCCCCTCTCAAACAATTGGATGTACAGTTTCTGTGAAGGTAAGAGATTCTGTTCATCAGGTTGCTAAAAAGTGTTATCAATTTTCATGCCTTGACTAAGTTCTTGCAATCAATTTCATCCAGCACATTACTTGTGGTAATTCCAGTAGCTCGTCAAGCAGCATCAGGGGTGATTCTGAAAGAGATTTCTTCGTTGAACTTTGGGACATATCTGGACATGATCGATATAAAGACTGCAGGTCTCTATTCTATTCTCAAATTAACGGTGAGCTCCAAATCTTCTTCCTGGCTGGTTATTGTTATTATACAAAGTTTACAAAAATTTAGGTGGACTTTTGCCTCCCTTGGAGGCCATACACATACTTGCTGGTAGACTATGGCAGCAGATGTTATTACCAGTTGCATTAGGCATGCATTTTCCTTGTGAACTATGCTGTTGTTGCTTATTCAGTGATGAGTGGATTTGGGGGTTTCTCAAACATGAGCTTCCTAATAGATATTATCTCTTCATTGCTAGACATTGGTTAACCATTGTATTGGACACTTTCTTTTGCTGGTTCAATAGAAAGTTGCCTTTCATTTTAGTGAGGGTTGCTTTTAGAAAATAGCTAAGAGAACTCATTCTACTTTTTGAAGTTGGACTATTGCAGGTCCTCCAAATACTTATATCTGGATGTGATATTCATCAGTTTGTTTTTTCTGCCTAACTGTTTAACATCTTAAAAAATAGTGTTATGCAATCACATTTTGTCCAGCAACATCTAGACGATTTGCTTCTGTTTCCTTAAATATCGCAACTTTCATACCTTATGCAAGATGTTACATCTGTGATTGATTGCTTATGATTCTGTTTTGATTCCGCAGGTGTCATATTTGTGCATGATTTATCGCAGAGAAGGACCAAAACAAGCTTGCAAAAATGGGCATCTGAGATTGCAGCGACCGGAACATTTTCAGCTCCTCTAGGTTCTGGTGGTCCTGGTGGTCTTCCTGTCCCCTTTCTTGTTATTGGTAACAAGGCTGATGTTGCTGCAAAGGATGGTACAAGAGGAAGTAGTGGAAATCTTGTTGATGTTGCTCGCCAGTGGGTTGAGAAACAGGGTTTGCTTCCATCTAGTGAGGAGCTGCCATTGACTGAGAGTTTCCCTGGTGGTGGAGGCCTCATTGCAGTAAGCCTTTGAGATCATAATGAAAAGAAAATGCAATTTATTTTTTGAGAACTAGAATGATCCAATTTTGGAATATTCTTCTATATCAGGGAAGCTAGTTTTTTTTTTCTCGGCAAAAATGCTAGTTTGTTTCTTTTACTCAAATCATTAGGTAACTAGTGTACTTGAGCACTTTTACATCTTTTTCCTGAAGTACTGAAAAATAACTTGACCATTCCTTGGGACTTTGATCTAATAACTCAACCTAAATTCATAAGATTGAATCTGAAACATAATAAATGCAGATATTTGCTTAGTGTCATAACTGGTAATGATTTGAAGGATATTGTTATGGATATGCGTAATAGATGAGTTATATTAAGTTTTTTACTCCTTAATGTTAGACATAATTGGCATGCTAATCTGTCTATTAAACATGGACAGGCTGCCAAAGAAGCAAGGTATGACAAGGAGGGGGTGATAAAATTCTTTCGATTGGTTAGCATTCTCATCTAGCACGTTGCTTTTCTACTGTGGTTTTTGTTGCTATTCTTGCAAGCTGTAATCTCTTTGGTACATTCTTTCAGTTGATACGAAGAAGATATTTTTCGGATGACTCTTCTACACCAAGTATGTGGTCATCGTCTTCTTCAATTCAGGGACCGGGACATCGTTTGGATGACGATATAAATGAGGAAGATCATCTGTACAAGAATACAAGGTACTTGTACTGCCAATTTCACTTAATTATACTTCCATTAACTTTTGACTTGCTAAAAGAGTTGCTTCTGGTTTCGGGAATCTCTGGTCTAGTCGAGATGTTTTGGATTTACTTTGTGGAGTACTTTTGTTAATATGTAATGAGTTTGTAGCTTTGAACTGATGATTGTCTGGTGTGGTATGATTCAATATGGTTCACATTCTCAATGTACTTTTAAAGTCATGTTTTGCTTTTGAAACATCACATGGAAGTTTTTTTTTCGTGGACTACAGCTTAGCTAGTAATGCTTACAAGTACAACACTCTTCCTCCACTGCCAGCTCAACGCAATTTGACCCCACCTCCCACACTATACCCTCAACAGCCAGTTTCTGTAACTGAGAATTACAGCTTCCCAATATTTTCACTGGCTGGTTCACAAGAAATAAGCAGTACTGCCCGATCAAAACGCTTGGATATTAATGTCTAGTGAGCTTCTTATCTCAGGCTTTGCTCGATGCACTTTTGCTCGATTATTGAATTTTTTTCACGCTGTATATGAATTGATTCCATTCTTTTTTGTTTCTGGCTTGTTGACTGAGTCATCGATTATTGTTTCCACATTTTGCTCTCTGTAAGGAGCTTCCTAGGTTACAGTTTGGTCACAACCTACTTGTACATCGATTGATACCTGAAAGCAAATTACATGGAATTACGGCTCGTGCTAATGTTTTATGTTTGGATTTGTTTCTGCCATTTGATGCATCAAAACTAAGACCAAAAGAAAGGAGGAGAAAAGAAAAATAAGAGCAGATATAGATAAAGAAAACAAAATCAGTGTCAATTAGTTCTATTGATAATTTCCTAGCTGCTCAATTTTTTAAAACATGATGAAAACAAACTTAGAACCTCTATGCCTATTTTTATCTCCTAAGTTGCACCTTGTGCTGACTTCTGAACAACTTGTCCTGCAAAGTATCTGGTACTTTTGGTGCATTCTTCTGTATCTGATTGCATTTGCTTCTATATTTGCACAATTGATGCCTCAGTTTCGTAATATTATTTACTGCATATCTACTCAAAAATTGGCAACCGGTGAAGAATGAATCTTCTTGGACCATAGAGCACTTCTTGAATTATGTTTGCAATCATTTTCTCCTCCTCCTGAGTGCATGGCCATCCTATTATGAGATCCATATATGGCATCCACTCTCCTGCTTGGCTTCCTTCATCTTTTTCCTGCTCGTTGCTGCTGTTCCCATTTTGTAATGGCCATGCTGTTTTCACGTGCTTTTTTTTCCTCGTCTTTCTGCTCATCTTTGCCTTGTGCATATCTGCTCAGCCGATCTGCTCAATTAACACAGAAAACATTGACATTTTTAGCTAATTTATTACGGATATATGTTTACTCTCCAAGTTCCTTCTTTAAGTTTTTAGTTTAAAAACAAAGGCAATGACCTAAGAAAAACTTTAAAAAATCAGTCTCTCCTGCATGAATTTTACACTAGCCAAAGTTGGTCGTTGGAAGTACTTCCAAGACATAAACGCAGAAACAGAGAGAAGTAAATAAAAGGGAAGTTAAGAAAGGAAAATACGATGTTACAGCAACTGACCCCCAATTTTCTCGCCGTCCAAACAAGAAGTAGCTGCCGTCTACACTTGGAAGAGAACGGTAATAAGAATAGGAAACCAGTAAAAGGGTTTGTTTACGTAGAAGTTGCACCCAGAAGAGGGACAGTACTATGGAGCTTCAGTCTTTGTACGTGCTGATTCCAAATTCCAAGCCTATATCAACAGATGCACACAGAGACCGCCACTGTAGGGCACCCTAAAATTTCCCTAAACTGGTAATTTCATTTATTTCCTTTTTAAAGAGGGTTTATAATTTGTTTCTCTCAATTACGTTAGTTCATTCCCTCGTTTGTGCTGCTTCTGTCTGTTGATGCATGCCATCCATTCCAATGCATATTTGGTTTATCTTCTGTGCAAAAAAAATTTAAAGGTTTAATATAAACCGACCAAATTCGGTTCATACATGTGACTGTATAACAAAAAGCGAGCCGCTTTATTCTTCAACGGTTGGTTTTTCCTTAGCCGTAACCAAGAAAAATCTGTAACTTTATTTCTTCACCTTCTTCTTCAATTTTTATCCAAACAACCTTATCTTTTCACCCACACACGGTTATGTTCCATGTTGGAAATGGTTCCATATCCAATCAAACTCGTCCTCTTCAATAACTCTTTAGATTTGTACTTTTCACTGCAAGATATAAGAGAATTACCGACGGACAAAACCGACGCTAATAAAACAGAAGTTGATTGGTAATATAAAGTTCAAAATTTGTTAAGTGATAATAAAAATATTAAAGTTTACATAACATATCTTTGTAATTGAAAACAAATGACTATAACAATCCTAATGTCCTGGTGATGGAGGGTGCTCAAAGGAGCTACCCCTCCCTTTCAGCTACTCCAGCTCCTATCTCATTTGAGCCATGTGGTCCACCAATGTATGCACTGTGGCCCAAAGCTCGGTGATTTTCGACGATTGTGGTTGTCTGGTAGGCATTACTGTACTGAACATGGAGGATTGCGAATAAAAAGTATTCGCAAATGAACCTAGCCCAAATATCCGTCCACAAAGGTCCTTACCACCGACAACATCAAAATACGTCTGGGTCTCATCAATAGGTTATTCCTCCTGAGACTGTCGTCGAATGATTTGTTGTATTTGATCATATTAGAAACCAATGTTTACATTAGTAAGAGATTATTCACAATCGTAAAACTAAATGATTATAAAAGAAATAATAATAAGGCATTAAGTTCACATACATTCAGCTCTCTACATTGACTGTTGACAAATGTCACACTGTCACGCTTCTTGGTGTGGGTATGCAAAAATATCTGAGTAGGTGTAAGAGGAAGACCCAAAGACTTTTCTTGCATATTTAACCTAAATATTTAGATGTGAACTATATTTAATAAAAATTCCAGCAGAATTTTCCCTAATTTTATGATATGTCCCACTTTTGATCAAATAAAAAAACTCA
This sequence comes from Erythroxylum havanense, assembly GCA_024752395.1. Lineage (NCBI taxonomy): Eukaryota > Viridiplantae > Streptophyta > Magnoliopsida > Malpighiales > Erythroxylaceae > Erythroxylum > Erythroxylum havanense. The sequence goes on from JANTNU010000001.1 coordinate 17,998,067, forward strand.
ACACAGTCATATATGTCATCAGGCATTTATATCATTACCATTATCTATAATACAACAAAGTAAAACATGTACAAAATAAGTGTGAATACTTACAATTCTCCGTGTATGCTCATGGTGGGTTATTGATCCTCCCTTATGTATGGGAAGACTCTCTACTCACGGACCTCTACGTATGTTGGTAGAGTTACGCCCTGAGATTGTCATTGTCGCAGGGCTTCTCTAATACTCCTACCATCGACTCCATATTTGCTCCAGAATAAAACGCGGTCATACACTAGCCTTGCGTATCGCACCAATGAAGTCGCGATAACGTGTACGAGCTCGCCTATCTTATAGTTTATATATACTGGCGTTGATAACAGAATCCTAAAAAAACAAAACTAAATGTGTCATGACCCGGTACCATATCAGACCCATAACAACCGCCGCATACCCGGGCTAAGAACACTCACGATATCCTTGATCCGACTATGCAAGACTAACAGAATATCTATTCTTTTCTGTAGTTGAGTTTTAAAAAATCCCAAAAAGCTACAAATAATTTCAACACATTTCTATATTCACTTCCAACCACAACTTCAGGATTTTAAAGTCTACTAAAGGCAATCTCAACAATAGTATCAAAAGATTCATACATAAAGTTATTTATAAAACTCAAGGCAATCAAAAGTTAACTTACAAAATCATAAAGCTTATCTACTTAAACACAGTTCATGGGCTACTAGACAACAAAAGTAAAAACTAAGAAACTACCCATGTGTAGTAATACCCCGAAAATGTCAAAAGACCCCCACGATCCACTTAAAGCTTCAAACTCACTAAATTAACCTACATGGTTGGAAAGCGGAGGGGTTGAGTACACTAGATACTCAGTGAGCAAGAAAAATATATATCACAAATAGAATTTGATTCATACTAAGACGGTGTAGATAACCTATAAAGTGAATATACATGACATAAAAACACATAGGCCTAACCTATGCCTCAACAATACTGGCTAGGAACCATATAGGTATAGCCTATTAACTCACTCATCCGGTGAATATAGGTTCTAGCTCCAGTGCACAAAAGCATAAAAACATCATATGTATAAGTTAAATATCGATGGGAAAACCAATATCAGAATAAGCCAAAACAATCATGCGTGACATCACTAATTAACCAAACTAATGTGCACACCCACTGATACTCAGTGTTGGCTCGACTTTTATCCATGGTGAGCCCGGATTATGGTTGACAAAAGCGTCATGACCCTAGGTGATGACCTCGTCGATGTCCAGACCTTAGGTGCGAAATCATTCTCGAGTCCCTAGAAAGGTGTCGATACGGCGACTCGATTTTCATGTACCAACGTCAAGGGTACAATAGTTGTTTAATCAGTTGTGCCCAGCACACGATTGACCAATCGTTTTGTCACCAATCATAAAACAAATCATGTCCAATTATTAAGTATACAATCAAGTAAGGCACCATGTTTTTATTTATCGGTCCAACTGATAAAATAAAACTATGTCATGGCTCTAAGCTAAAAGAGAACAAAAACATGCAACATACAGGACTCGATTATGCATATGTAAATTCCAAAACATTATCTCATGAAATAAAAGCCATCTTTTGCACTCCAAATGCAAAGTTGTTTAAAAAAGTAATTTTAGAAAATAAAACGTTGTCCTTTACATTTCAAGTTCAGATTGGTGGAAAACAAAATCATTTCTCAAAATACATAATAAAAACATCAGCTGTACTCCAAGTTCAAAGAGTTATTAAAAACAATGTCATTTATTAAATATCTAAGCATATTAGCTTCCATTTGAAATTCAAGTCTGCCATACGTTGCCTATATTCAAAATTCACATACAAGTTATTATACTTGTCTTAGGATGATCTAATCCTATTTGAAAAATATGGTTTCTCAAACTCACCTCAAAAAAGATATATTCTCTCTTAACTTCGACAATCCTCAGTACGAGCTCCCTAATTCATAGCTCCCTAGCCTTTATACATAAAAAGACATACGATAAAATTACTACTTAAACATAAATTTCATATTTATACACTATCACATTAGCTTCTCTTTTGCATTTTCTAAGGCATTTAATGCCTTTAATCCAAACTTACTCATTTCATAACATAATTAAGCACATCTTTATCCAAGCATATTAGGCCATTATTCATCAATCTAAGCAACAATTCAAGTTAACTCTAAGTAAATATGGAAGTGTTTTCCAATGTATACCATTATAAAACCTTAAATCCTAAGCCAAGTTCACTTAGACATTTTATCAAACACCTAATGTGCATAATTTTCAAGTCACATTTCTAAGACTTTATCATAATAATTCATGCTCCTATCATGTCATATAGTAAACACTTACAATCAATGACACATTCCACTACTCCATTCCAACCAATTTCCTTCATTTAAGCTACATTTTATCAATTGTACAACTCATTATATTAATCCACCTCTTCTCCATCATTTTGACCTAAACTTAACCAACACACATATTCTTCATTCTTCATCATCAATTCACATCATACATATATAATTAACACCATAGGATTCATTTAAACCATCAATTTCAAAAGATATTCAAAAATTCACAAACTTTCACCTAAAGGGGACAATTTCGATTTTGACTTAAAGAACCCTCTCCATGACACATTTCATTAATCTAAACCATGTTTCGTGCATATTCAAGCATGGAGAACAACATATCTTAACACCAACTTAAAATCATAATGTAGAGAGAGTTGAGACAAATTTTACCTAAACCTTCCTTTGATGATATCTTCAAATCCTTTGAGATTTTCTCAAATCTAATGATAGATTTGAGTTCCTTGACCCCAAATTAGCTTAGAACACCTTGGTTTGAATTGAAAAACCAAAAAGAAGGGTGAATTTTGGTGATGGTCAAAACTTCCTCTTCTTCCTCTCTTTTCTCCTTTCTTCTAATTAAAACTAAATGTTTTAAGTCTTTACTAATGGGATGCATGACCTTATGTGGAGAAGGGTCTAGAATATTGACCCTTCTTATTTGGGCAGCACAATGACTGTGTCTGAAAAAAAGATAGAGAAAAGAATAGATATTCAGTTAGTCTTGCATAGTCAGATTAAGGATACCATGAGTGTCCTTAGCCCGATTATGCGACAGTTGTCATAGACCCGATGTGGTACGGGGTCATGACAAAATGGTTATTGTACCTCAAACTCCTGAAAGTAAAATTCTTTTGTTGCCTGAGAGATATTCTTCCACACATAACCCTCAGGATCAATCTGTTCTTTAAATTTAGAAGTCATATTTTTGGAACACGATCCAGACGAAAGCAACCTAATATAAGAAGTAATTTGATAAAATGAAAAAATTGATAAACCTATAACTTAATTAAAAACAAGTAGTCATTAATGTGATTTCACTTACAGAGTGCCATCAATTGCTATGTACTTTCTTCCGTATGGTCCCTGATCTCCAGGGCTGCGGATGTTTTCGCCATCCGATAAAGTGGTATTGGATGATATATGAGTTAGGGATGGGGATACGGATGGTGTAGCATGTCGGGCAGTAGGTGATGCCTCATCTACAGCTATAGCTCCAAGAGGGGGAGGAGGTGAGTTCATGGGAGTTGTAGAATGTGACGATCCACTTACATAATAAGTGTCGTTGATCATGCCTTTAAACCTGGGCCACATAACTTCACTGTAACATCTCATTACCGATATGAAGGGCATATTGGTAATTGGAATGGGATGGGTCGGGATCGAGTGCACACATTTTATTGAATTGTGCATGCATTTGCCTCCATATTTATTGATAAATGATTAATATTGCATAAGCATATGAATGTACGTACATGTATGACTATTTCTCAGTTTAATTGCGTAAATTGGAACAATTAGGTTTTGATTATGGAATTAGAATGAGAAACTGAATTTAGGAAGTTGAGAATTGGAATTGGAATATAGGAACATGTATTTTCTAATTTTGCGAATTTATAGGAATTTTCCTGAAATTTTTAGAGATACGGGTCCGGACCGAAAAATGGCCAAATGACTGATTAATTGAATTCCGGTTCCGAAATTTATTGACAATTGATATGAGAAAATTTGAGTTATGATTTGAGGATTTATTATTCAGAATCATTGCGAAATTGGGAGAAATTTGAATAAGAATTGGATTGTTAGACCCTAAGAATTGGACTTATGGTAATTAGATTTGCCAACCAAGCCCTAAGTCCCTTGTTTATAAACCCTTTCCTTTGAAAATGGTTTCCACAATGCTTGTCCCCTTCCTTTGAAAGAAAATTTGAGCTTCTTCTCTTTGTGGATGTTCTTGATTGTTTCCCCTTTCAATTTCTTCTCGATACTTGCTCCATCATCTACCCTTAATCCATTCTTAAGTTTGGTATTGGAGATAAATGAGGTTTGGTGGAGAAATGGAGGGTTGCCATCGATGTGCTTAGGTATGGTGTTTGGAATATCTTGGTGATTTGGAAAGGATCGAAAGCTTGAATCAAGTAAGTTCCTACTTGTTTATGTTTTAAATAGTTTGATTTAAGCATTGAATGAAGTTATAAATTGTTTAAGAAAATTTTTAAGTTTCGGATGGTACAGGTTTTAAGGAAAATGTTGATTTTGATTTGGGTATTTAAGAGATAATAGATATTTGATAGATTTGAGGTTAGAAATGAGTTGTGTAGAGTATTTGGAGTTGTTTTGGAGTGTTTATTAAAGGAATGAATGGATTTATATCAGAAGATCTGAGTATTTCTGGGTTTCGGACGCAAATCTGGGATCGCACGTCGCGACGTGTAATGAACACGCCGCGGCAAGCCACCCCTTTCTTGCACGTCGCGACGAACATTTAATTTTACGCAGCGACGAGTGGAGATGTGCACCGCGGCGAGCGGATTTTGTCTGCACGTCGCGACGACGAGCAGCATCACACGTCACGGCGAGCAGAAGATTTTACACCGCGGGAGAAAAGAAGCGTGCTTCGCGACGAAGGAGAGAAGTCTCGCCGCGGCGAGCGACCTTGCGCCACGACGAGGACCCTTGATTTTCCGAAAATGAACTAAGTTGGTTATGTGATAATTTTGAGGTTTAAATGTCTAATGAGTTGGTTAGTGATTAATTGGAATTTGGAGACTAAGAATTTTGAATTGATAAGATGAAAATTTCGGAATATAATTCGATGGTTTTCGAAATTGGATGATGATTAATTAGTGAATTTGATTTCAATTTAAAGTTAGATCTTAGAGTGTGACTTTAGTAAATTCAAAACTTGGTCAAATTGAATTATGGTATTAGGAATTTCTATCAATTGGTGTGAGTGAATTGAATTGGAAGGATTCGGGTTTAGGATTGGGATTGTCATAACATGTATAGTACATAATTTATTCTCCACATATGCATTATTGAATATCATAAATTGAGCAATGGATAATGTTAGTTTATTCTGATTGTTATAGAGGCTCAAGTGGAGCGTCGATCGTCTGACGTAGGCGAGACTTCCCGGCAGTAGCTCGGAAGTTAGAGGTGAGTAACCTAGTTGGTTTCTCAACCTATATGTGTTATATTTTATGCACCTATGCCACGTGGAGTTGAGGAAGGACCATGTGTGTTTGTTTTGATTGATTTTGGACCACAGGTGTTCGAAATGTTTGGAATGTGTTATAGAAGTGTTAATTTGTGCATAATTGAAATAGAATTGGTTAAATGCAAAATTGGATATAATGTGATAGGCTGTGACACAATTGTTGTGAATTGAACATGTGCATTCATGTCATTATGCATGATCAGATAATTGGCAATTGTGTCCGATGTAGCCACCGTATTCAGAGCTTTAAGCTCAACGCATAGGGCCTCGAGCCCAACTATTTTAGAGCTTTATGCTCAATGTATCAGGGCTTCAAGCCCAATGTTTTCAGAGCCAATGGCTCAACGTAAATGAGCTCAGGCGCACGGTCACAACAACGTAATAAATGAAAAGTGTCACATATGCATGGTACATATGACTGATAAAATGTG
>JANTNU010000001.1:18063374-18083057 GCA_024752395.1 Erythroxylum havanense
TTAGTGCTTTGGAAAGAAATGGTACATGGTCTATTACAGATCTTCCACTAGGAAAGAAAGCAATAAGCTGCAAATGGATATTCACTGTGAAGCACAAGACAGATAAAAGCATTGAAAGCCTTAAGGTGCGGTTGGTTGCCCAGGACTTCACCCAATCCTATGGAATTGATTATCAAGAGACGTTTGCTTCAGTTGTGAAACTTAATACTATTCGGATACTTTTGTCCTTAGCTACAAACTTAGACTCGTCACTTCATCAATTGGATATCAAGATGTATTTCTAAATGGAAATCTCGAAGAGGAGGTCTACATAGATATTCCATTTGGGATCCAGAAGAACCATCGCAGCGAAAAGGTGTGTAAACTGTTCAAGTCTTTATATGTGTTTGAAGCAATCTCCAAGAGCATGGTTTGGACAATTCTCAAAGTCAGTAAAAGGACACGGCTTTACACAATGCCAAGTTGATCACACATTGTTTGCGAAGCGTTCCTTAGTAAATAAGTTTGTTGTGCTTATTGTCTATGTGGATGATATGATTCTAACTGGAAATGATATAGAAGAGATAGCAAGGATCAAACAGGCATTGGCTGAAGATTTTGAAGTCAAAGATCTTCGTCTTCTTCGGTACTTTCTAGGAATGGAAGTGGCTCGATCAAGGAAAGGTATATTTGTTTCACAACGCAAATACACCTTATACTTACTAAAGGAAACTAGTATGCTTGGCTGTAGACTAGAAAACACTCCAATGGACTCCAAGAAAAAGTTCAGGCGTGAAGGAGTCGTCCCAGTGGATAAAGGGAGATACCAATGTCTGGAAGGGAAACTCATCTATCTTTCCCATATTCGACCACACATTGGCTTTGCAGTAAGCATAGTTAGTCAATTCATGAACAATCCGATGGAAGAACACATGGAGGCAGTATACCAAATTCTCAGGTATCTAAAGAGGACTCCTGGAAAGGGGTTACTATTTAGACAGACTGACTACCAAGATGTAATGTTGTATTGTGATGTAGACTGGGCACGAAGTCAGATAGATAGCAGATCAACTATAAGTTATTGTTCCTTTGTATGGGGAAATCTTGTGACTTGGCGAGCTAAAAAACAGTTTGTGTCTCCAGAAGCAGTGCTGAATCAGAGCTAAGAGCACTTGCAATTACAATTGTGAAGGGATATGGATCAGGCGAGCAATGGTAGAATTGGGTATAGAATTTGGAAAGACTGTGAAGCTCAAATGTGATAACCAAGCGACCATTAGTATTGCAAAGGATCCAATTCATCATGATCGAACCAAGCATGTTACAATTGATAGATATTTCATTGCAAAGAAGATAGAGAACTTTGAAGTACAAGTAATATACACTCCAACTCGGGAGCAATGTGCAAATATTCTAACGAAGGCTCTTCAAGGACCTAACTTTGAGAGATTATGTAGCAAGCTAGGCAGGTACAACATGTACAACCCAACTTAAGGGGGATTGTCAAATATTTAGTCCTCAAAGTTAGGAGTTAGTTTCCTATTTTGTATATATTAGGAAATCAGTCTTTATTGTGTTACTATTTTATAGGTGACAGTTTCCTTATTTAGTTATGTAGAAGTGTGTATATATATCATGTACCAATTTTGATTTAAGATAAGAAGATTAATTCATTCAAAACCTTCATCTATCATTCTAATATAAATCAACTTTCTAAGTTTATTTCTCAATTAGCAGTTTCCAAATGAATTTATCCAATATCTGCAACTCAATTCTGTCAAGTAACTAAATCCTATCAAATTGCTGTCATTTCCCTAGTATTTTTCTCTTGGTCATTAATGCCAATATAATCTCTCATACCTAACATAGAAAAGAAGGAACAGAAAGCAAAATGTTGGCTAATAATCATACCAGATGATAATGAAATGTCATCAATCAACTCAAACAGATCTTTTCCTTCAACTGTGTAACCCCATCGGTTTGGTGCAGGACCTGCGATATATGCACATGCTCTTTCATCTGTATCCTTTAGGAATACCTGCTTAAAGGCCAAAACAGTTTTAGAGGAATGTTACCAAAAATAATGTAGAAAAAGATTAATTATGATAACAAAAAAATAAAACATTTTTGTGACTTTTCAAGATTGATGTACCAATGCTCAACTTTCATCGGAAGCTCATTATTCAAGTATGCTTAGTAACTATAATCAACATGATCATTTTTGCAACCACAAAACTGAGCACCTTATTAACCTTACCATTTCCCATATAAAAATACAAGACTCACCCTCACCCTCACCCTCACCCTGTCCCTGTCCCTGTCCCCAGAACGTTTAATTCTTCCTTCAATTGGATTCACCAACAAATCAATGAGCCTAACTTAAGCACTACTCCTTGGTTTCCAAAGGCACAACACAGAACTGACTTCCCTCGCACCCAATTTAAATGTAGTACTGGTGGTCATTTTAGAAAATGAAAATTCCATACAAATTTAACCCACTTTTATCAATGTGCCTAAATATAATGGAATCCATGCACTCCACCAAATTGAATTTTGCTCCAACATTGCTTCCTTTGGAAAGGGACAAGCAATTTAACATTTTAAAAAGTAATTGACAGAGCTTTCTAATGACGTGCATTGTCTTGTGTGATACAACAGCCATAAGATTAGATGCTTATCCGTATTGATAGGGGAGTGAGTGGGCAAGTAGTGCCAACAATTGCTGAGATTGGTTAATTTCTTCAATGAGCTCCAATCAGACCAAGCTAATGATGATAGAACTCATTACGATGCATTACAAAATTCAAAATGTGATAAATGCAACTCTGGGACATCACTTCAGAGGGAGATGGTCATTCCGATGCATTAAAAAATTAAAAATGGGATAAATGCAACTTATTGAGTAAAAAGAAGAGAGTTAACTCACTTGCTGGGACATCAATTCAGAGGGAGATGGTCGAAACAAGATTGGACTGGATTCTTGTATTCTTTCAGCATCATTTGTTGCTCTAACAGTGCCCAGAAAATCAATAATACAAGACTCTATCTCTTCTTCAGAAAAGTCACCAACAATGCTTACCTAAAGGAAAATACATAAAACAAATTTTTAGCGGACGAGAATCTAATACCTCAATATAGCATTCAAGGGTTTACAAGCAGAAATACGCACCTCCATGTTACCACCTATGAACTGACTCATCACTGCATTTTTCACAGATTTCAAAGTCAAATTTTGTAATGATTGTTGTGATGGTTCAACAAATCGCTCATCCCCATTCAACATTGCTGTCATGAGTTTGTGTGCAGTTGCCCTTTCCAAACTCTTAGGAATGGAGCGGTAATATGACAGATATAGTTGCTTTGCTCGATCCAATGCATCTTCCAGCCAGACACTATGCTGGAATTGTGCAACACAAAAAAAATTGATAAGCAACAGCATCCCAAATTACAAACAAAACATTTTTGAAATAAAACCAAGTAAAGCTAGACCACTGCAATGAAAGGCCAAATATTGTTTTTAGAGGGCCTTACCTCCAGCACCATATGAAGTAACTCAAATGCAGCTTGCATTCCATTGTCCCGCAGAGTAAAGCGGAACTCCATACAGATGAATTCCTCTGTTGACTCCAGAGAGCAATTGATTAAATGATTTACACAGAAAAGTTCTACCTGAAAAAGCAGAGAGATACAAAAATCAAAACAATTCAATTAAAAGAAGTAAGGCAGTCCAACAAAGAGTTTCAAAGTTCAAAGGCAAAATGCATACAATATATGATCTCCTCTTTGCAACTAATGTGCCATGAGACTGTAATCTGATGTTTAATGAGTATGACATATATGGTAAGATTGGATGTAAGTTTAGTGCACAGTATTATAGAGTCGCTGCAATGTTAAGCAAAGAGATGAGGTCCAATCATCTGATCAATCAATTGTGGAGTTTGGGAAGATCCAATCCTTAATTGTTGTTCCAATTATAACTCATGTTTTTAACATCACTACATATATGTTTTTGTCAGTCTCTTGGTTTGAATCAACTATTGACAGCTTGCATTATTAATTCTTTTAAAATGAATACTTCAACTATCAACTGAAACATGACAATACCTCTAGAAAAGGAATTTTTAGAACACAAGTCTTTATCTATCGAAACATGTTATAAAAATGTCAGGCAGCAAATGACAAATGCATATAGCTTCACTCACCTGCTCCCTTGAAAAGTTGCCAACACGACCTCCCTCACTGAGAGTTCTAACACCCACAATGACAGCTCCTTTTTCTTTAGAATTTTCAGCTGCTCGTCCTCCACCAACTATAAGCCGCATTACACCAGTTCTAGACTCACTTTTTGATATCTGTACAAGCATGGATATAAACAAACAAAATTTACGTAAAGAATTAATAAACACTATTAGCCACCATAGAACATGAGGTGACAAATAATTTCTCTCAGGCGGTTAGCAACTAGACTTGATTAATCAGTTGTCTTTAAATGCAATATTAGCAAACTGCAGTCACAAAAATAAAAAATGAAGTTAAAATTTCATTTCCAAATCTGAATTTCATAAGAATAACATGAACATACATCATCACAGTTAGCCACATTAACCTACTGAAAATAACCTTCAATAAGCATACCCTGTAGTTTACAGAGATTCCATTAGAAAGTCGACGCTGAGTGATCCCAGTTTCCTCATCATGCAATTTGGTGACATTTATTCCTGGATTTAAAGGGACAAAGTTGGGCCTGCGTTGTAACCTTAACTCCTCTAGCTGTGAAGAAGATACTAGCTCTCGTGGCACTTCAAGCTGCACATAAAGCAAAGAAAATGATAAACAACCTTTCTGTGTTTTCACAAAGTAAGTTCAAAGGCTGAAATTTTGGATAGAAATATTCTAGGTCCAAAGTCCACCTCCGGCTCTGCCTCTATGGGTTCCTTCAATCCTGATCTTATAGCATCAGTAATCTCCCTAGAAGATATCTTGAATTCAGTTTCACCTAATCCATCAATATGGACTTTCTTTGGAATACATGCAACAATTGCAGCAGGAAGAGGAGCAGTTGGTTTTCCATAATCGGAGATGAATTCCAATATCTCAGCACCAATAGAATTAACCTTCATAATCAACAGAAAGCAAAAGAATTATTGATTCACAACACAAAAAATGAATCAAAAGTAAACAGTGCAATCAAACCTACACCCAGAAAACCTCCAAATGTACAACAATAAGACTACAACAATAACAACAACCCAACAGAAATTCCGCTGACAGGCGGGGTTTGGAGAGGTCCAGTAGTACACACCCTTACTCCTAACTAGTTGAGAGTGTTTCCAAATACAACAGTAAGACTAATATTCAAAAAATATCCTACATTAAGAATAACATACTCACAACTAAATTCACTTAATAGTGTACAATATAAAACAACTTTCATGTCCAAGTCTTAACCCTGCACTTTAGGAAGCATTTAGGTACAAGCCCTGTATTCCAAAACATCACCAACCAAATCAAAACTACAAAAGCCTAAGATGCAAATCCACAAGTGTGCCTTCCTAGTAGATGAAATTGATATCTTAAAAAGCTAATCCCTGTTAGTTGACCAAATATCAAGAAACCAGAAAAGGAAGCAGAAGGGTAGATTGTAGGTAGAATCATAATTAGTGAAAATTACTTCTTCAAGGGTGACAGTCCCAGCAACACCGAGTAAACACTCATGGCCTTGTCTCTGATCCATCACAGTATGGCCCAAAGCATCACTCTCCATAATAAATTCCAAATTATCAACAGATGACACATTGTCAATCATAGCTGCTAGGTGTTCACTATCTTTCAGAAGTGCATCCATGTATCGAGTTAATTCACCCTTTGTCACACCAAATTCTTTAAGCCTTCGAACCTGCACCCAATAAAGTTTATAAGCCACTGGCAAACGGGAAAAGCAGATACTTGGGAAGGAGATGGAGAACATAATATCACTATATCAACAAAGTTTGCCGCATAAGAGTTGATGCAAGGATCCTCCATTCCTAAACCTTCAACTAAATCAATTTCTGTATTCACTTTAATTTATATGCTCATTTTCAGTGTCATGGGGAAAGGAAAAACAAGAAAATAACTATCAATTATAGAAAGGAAAGAAAGATAGAGCAATAGAATCTTGCCTTATGTGGAATAGTGCAATAGAATCTTGTCTTATGTGGAAGCAACAAATTCATAGGAATCAACCAAACTTAAATAAAGCTCTATTAACAAATTTAATAAGATAAATCTCTAAGAATAACAAACCAAACATGCTTACCTCTTGAACAGCTACTTTAATTGCATTCTGCCAATTTTTTGGCTCAGCAGTTACTGTAAGAGTTGTCACAGTGCATCCTTCCCTTCCAGAATCACTATGGTCCAATTCAACAGATGTAAAAGGTGGATTTGAAGTCTGAAATTCAAATCAAGTTAGCACAATCAACGACCCACCAGGAAAGTAAGATCAAGTGAGCAGAATTATGCAGACAGCAATCTAATTGATAAGTGCAGAGTATGTTCCATATAATTCAAGTTACATCTTTACCTTACATTCATTTTCATTTTTAAACCCAAGACAGCATACAAGAAAGTAAGACACCATAAGTAATATGAATAGTTTGGAAGTCGAGCATTTGCTACTAAATGGTCTATCTTTCATCATTAATATCTTCTGACAAATCTAGTTATGATTCATTTAGCCATTCAGAAGACAAGCATTGCAGAAAATTTTGAGCAGCAAGTTGGCATTATAGTAGTCTTAAGTTAAAAAGACAATCAAGGAAACAAAGGAAAGAAATGCTAAATCTGAAAGAAACATAATAGCATACCTTGTATCTTGTGTTAATCCGGAAATGCAATGCAGATAGAAATATTCTTTTCATCAAAACATTACGCAAATCACTATAAGTTCTAACTTTGTTAACTGGAATCTGCAATAAAAACACGAACAGCGTGTAATGATTCTCACAGTTACACAAAAAGCATCAGAAACAGAGAAAGAATGAATCATCAATTCCATATGAAAAGTGTGATTCCAATTCACTTGAACGGACCCATACCTAAAATCTTAACTACTCAAGACTGGAATTCTTTATTTGCAATCAACAGCAACAAAGGATTAAAGGAAGTAAATTCCTTTTACTAGCAATGAATACGCCTCAAGCTGTATTCACTAACCAAGACTCCATAGAAACAACTTAATTACAAAACATGCATCCAGTACATGGGCACTGTATGGACATGCATCCAGCACAAGCATCTGCCAATACAAAAAGACATTTAAACACCAAGCTTCATACCTTGCAGAATATATTAACCAAAAAATTTTGAAGCAACTCATGTTGAAATATCTGAGGTGGTTTCACATCTGCATTGCTTCCAGTAAAAGACCAATTATGCTTTACAGGAGGGCGGATTGTAGGTCTTTCCTTTGTTAAGATTTTTGATTGATCTGCAGCACTAGAAGGTGCCTCGAGAGAAGAACTTCCAGCCAACCCCACGGAGAGCTTGGGGACTAAAAAATTTGCCATTGCACCAAATGCACTTGAAGTAGGTGTGGCAGCTGTCTCATTTTCAAGAACAGGTTGTCCAAAGATAGTCTGCATTTGTCATAATTGTTTTAAGGGAAAATAGAAGAATTACTAAAGCAAAACAAGGCAGTTGATAAATTAATTCATTGCATACTTCAATCTGATGGATTGTCTTTGCAATGTTATCAATGTCACCAACTATGTACAGGGTTGCATTTGCTGGGAAGTACCACCGTTCATGGAATTTCCTAATTTTATCAGCCTCCCACTTCTTAATTTGATCCTCTAATCCAATTGGGAACCTTTGACTCAACTTGTTTTCCGAATGAAGATGTTGTAACAACTACATTCAAGAGAGACACAAAGAAAATGATGATAAAAACCACAAATTTTGAAATATCAAGAGCTAAAACAAGAACAACACTACTTCCTACCTGGCAATCAACACGGTATTCTATTGTATTCATCATCTGTAATTCTGAAAGTATTGCACGCCTTTCTTTTTCAACTCGAGAAGCAAGGAATTGCGGGTGGAAAGCTATCTGTGCACATGAAAAGAATGTCGGCAAAACAAAAACTTAAGTTCACATCACAAGGATAAATTACCAAGATGCTGACAATCGAAGTCCTTACTGAGAAAATTTAACTTGAATGTATATCTAAAATCCATTTATGCATACCTCATTCAAGGCATCCAACACAGAAGGAAGTAGATCTGCATCACTATCCTGGAAAATTTTGGAGGAGTTGTAAACAAACAGAAATCTATAGGTTAAGATTAAAGAAAGCAAGATAAATTGGCATCAAGATCAATTTTCATAATAGTTCCAACATTTTTTGGGCAATCAGACCACCATGGAGGAAAGTGTTGTGATACAACGCCACCAGTGTAGCAAAAATGATATATAGATATTGAATCTCTACCTTGTTCTTCAAAATAAAGTTTAAAAATCTTCCAATATTTCACCTTGCTTGATAACAAACAACAAAATGCAGTGAAAAATTCTTTGAAAAAGAAACGGTGTATCTCTCTGAAATAAGTGTATGAATAATTCCAAAAAGCAGGAAGATTGTCTCAAAATTTGAAGTGCAAGTACACACACAAATATCTACCAGTATATATCCCCTCTACAAGATAAATCATCTATATCACCTACTCTTGAAACAAATCCAAGTTTTATACCATATTTATACTACTTGCATTCAACATAATGCAAATAGAATCCTTTTATGGCCCATTTCTTCAACTTTCCAACATGGCAAATAGGAACTATTCATGGACATTAAACAGTTTAGTTTCTTTCTAAAACAACAGTAATTAGTACGAAGATAGAAGGTGAAAATTACAATCCATACAGAACAATATAAAGCACATTAACATGATGTATGCAAGTACAACAAAAATCCCCAACTTGAACTTAGATTAAAAAGGTAAGCACCAAAAAAAGAGAAGGAAAAGAAGAGAACCCAGAATCAGTTAGCAAGTTTGCACAAAGATGCAAACCTTTGTACGAGTTGGTGAATGGATGTGAAATACTGTATGATGGAAATCAGTGTAAGCGTTAGATCGAGCCCCTGTCCCAAGAAGTTTCTCACGTTTCTTACTTCCAAGGAATGCAACATGTTCAATCATATGAGCAATACCCTGTTCATCATCTTCCTCATCTATTGATCCAACATGTACCTCCATATGTGCTTCAAACCTAAATAGCATTAATTACACATATGCCAGAAAGAGAGAGAGAGCATGTTGCATTATTATTTGCCTTGCAATTTAGCATATGAAGAACACACGTGACCAAAGAGTCTGATCATAAAACTGTATCATCCCCCTCACAATTCACTCAAGTAGGTTCACTTCTGCTATTGAAATGTTGCAACATGAAAAAGGTAAAGGTGCCACACATTAAGATTGTTAGGTTACTTGGTAGCAGCATATGCACCATACCAGTTACCTCCATTCATGTATGATGGAGCTTGAGGCATTGGGCTAGTATCTTAGCCTACCACAGCAAAAGAAACAATTTGCTGATAAACACTATGTAACAGCTCAAACATTGAATGACATCATCTAGCACAGTTAAGAAAAAGACAAAGTTGAAAATCCATATCTCCTAGGGATATGTGTCTTAGATATCGTATGATTGAAATCTTGGAGCTCTCTAGAAACTAAAAAAATTTGACCCAAAGAAATAAACAGCGATACACAATCTCATCTTTTCAACCATAATTTATGTGTTTGGAGGAAAAGTGGTGGACAAGCATGTGGCTCAGAAAACCATTCAGATTTTGGGCACAGGGAGTACATATTGAGAAGAGATTCTCTTCGAGGTAGTCATAACTTATCAAAAATAACCCATAAATGGCATAGATCACAAGCATCGCCACACTTTAAAGATTTAAATGATACAAAGATGCAGAGAACAAACCTGTTTGGAGGAACTTTGTTTGGTAAAATAAGATAACGAAGACCATTCTGTAACTGTCCTCGACATAATTTCGGGTGAGTAGGAAGTTCAGAGTTTAAAAACTCAACCAATGCTGATCTATCTATTTCAAATAATGCATCAGAATCTTGTCTCTCAAGAATGCCATCTGGACATGCTGTACTTGCTGCATGTGGCTCATTTGGACCCAAAGAAGCACACAGAACTTGAACATGCTTTGCCTGGAAAATTCCCAAACTCCAACAATCAGGTCAGCAGCACAAAATTATGGCTAGTCAAACAAGCCATATGGGCTAAAATCAACTAGGATTTAAAAAAAATCTATATAGACTTGACACAGCAAGAAATAGACCAGATAGGCTGTCAATATGCTGGACGGTCACATGAATGTTTCTATTACCAGTAAATTATAAATCTAATGTTCATTCATCACTTGCTGGAGGAACAACAATAGAAAGAATCAACTGACTTAATCATGCGCTCAACCTCAAAAGAACAAAAACACAGTGACGTGGTGAAAAGGAGAATTTTTCTTAATATGCATGTAGCCAATGGAATTATCTGATGGAGGTAACAATATTCACTAACATCATGCACAGTGCAGATCATCAGTATAACGAAGTTCTAAAATTTAACTTACTCTAGTGGTACTGAATGAAAGACCCTGAGAATGAAAAGCAGATTTGTCAGAGAAAGCCCTCACTATGGATGTTCTGGTGCTAAAAGGATGTCTACGGAGATTCAAGGAGCACAAATTGCATTTGTATTTTTGTGGCAAAGATGCTTCATCCACTCGTTCACCGGAAAAGGAACTGTGCTGTTTCCAAGCCTTTTTCCTCTTTCCAGTACAGCCTCCATGCATAGTGACTTCATAAGGCCATCTTCAATTCACAAAAATCCCCAAGAATAAAGCAAACATATAATGAACAATCAATTTGGTTCATAACTAAACTGTCTATGCAACCACATTAAACTGCATGTTGCTAAATTAATCTTTTTGGATTATTATTTCCTTTCAGCTTTAACTTCTATGCATACTCAAAGTAGCTATCAATCACAAAGACATGAGTGGAACTTCACCTCCTATGGATCAACAAAAGTCATATTAGTCCTAATGAAAGTATGACTCCATAGTTTGCAAATGCATGCAGCTAATTTTTATCTTTTTATCATTTTGTTTAAGAGGCATTTATTGCATTTTATTCAGCCCTTGATTAAGAAGAGGTGCAAGATAAGCGGCTACTCACTCCTCTACTTGCCTTGCCTCTCGAGGTTTCATTGTTAATGTTTGATTCTCAACCCTTATACATACTACTTTATGTATTT
Source organism: Erythroxylum havanense (assembly GCA_024752395.1). NCBI lineage: Eukaryota > Viridiplantae > Streptophyta > Magnoliopsida > Malpighiales > Erythroxylaceae > Erythroxylum > Erythroxylum havanense. The sequence goes on from JANTNU010000001.1 coordinate 18,074,677, forward strand.
CAGGAAATTTAATATGCTTTGAACAAGCCCAAATTTAATCTGCTCTGGACACGTCCAAATGACGAAATTACTCCTGTTGGCTATTTTTTCACGTGACGATTATTATTTTTTTGACTGAACAAAAAATGCTTGAACAACCTAATTGAGGAAGCAGTTCTAACCCAAGCTCTTCCTGAAGATACAATGCAATCCCATGTCTTCAGATAATTAATACAAGCCATTAAATACATGCCTTGTACCATATGATAACAAATTGCGACATTTAAAAGTCAAAACTACAGTGTAGTTATCACAAGCAGCTCTAGTTTAACTTGTAGATATCGACTTCCCCGTTGGACGCTAAACTAAACCATTGTACGCTCATTTAAAGAACATTCAAAGAAAAGCAAGTTCATAGAATAATCGCAACTACATACATCACCATCACATGCTAAATGATACCTTTTAAATTGAGGAGTCGACTGGAGTCGAGCGAAGGGCGTAGAAAGAATTGGAAACCGACGAGGCTGTGCGGAGGTAAAGGAGCTTCTCGAGCAAGAATTCTCTCTCTGAGTCAACGATGCCCGGATTGTCGGGAAGCTCATCAAAACGGCTCCGGCACCGGCGGCGGCTGTTGAACTCGAAGCCATCGGCGGTTACTTGGATTTTGCAGATAAATAACAATAATTTAATTGGGTGGTTCTTTCTCTGCTCTGCCCCTCCGAATCCGATGGCTTCTTTATTTCTTTTCTTCTTTGTTATTTATATATACTTTCTAGATTGACAGCATTTCTTATCATTAGCCGCCTCCTGATTTTTTTGTTTTTTCTTTTAACGAGTGGCTTTACTTTTCCAGATGATTATGAGATCTTTTAAGAGGAGCAATACTTTGTCGAGTCCATTATGAGATTGCTTTTTGTAAATAATGGGCTAGTTCTCAATAGGGAGCCAGAATAAATACGTGCACTATTCAAAAACTGGACCCTTGTCCAATAGTCCAGGGAGAAGTAACTCTATATATATATATATATCATGCAAATTAATATGTATAATCGATATGCATGTATACATATACATTCACCAAAATAATAAAGATCTAACTATCAAATATTGAAAATATTTAATTATTAGTGCAATTTAACTATTTTGAAGTATACATTTTATAAATATTAAAAATAGTTAATTATTAGTAAAATTTAATTATTTTGAAATATGTACACATTAAGCATATACAATGTTAAGTTATACATTTAGTTTACATATACCAAAAGATTCTAAATTCTTAATATACTTTAATCATTTTGAATAAAAATCAATATAGTTAATTATTAATAAATTTATATTAATTTAAAATATATATACATTAGGTTCTTCTACTACTAAATTATGCAATTTTTAGTTATAAATATTTAATTCAAACATTATGTATAATTAATATATATTATATGTGAAGGTAAATTCACTTGTATCAAAATATTATTAATTTTTATGCACTATTATCTAAAAACATACATGTTTGCTACATTATATTTAAGGAAATAATTATTTATTAACATAAGTTATAAAAATTTAAACGTTTATAAGAAAGTTAACATGTTTATTTAAAAATTTATACTCATGATGAAGTTATTATCCTAATTGAAAAGGTCATAAACTTTACTAAATTTTATAAAACTAGCCCAAACTTTTAAAAGTGCAATAAATTGTGTTAACGTTAAATTTTTTACAAGGATAATTCGTCATTAACCTCATAGATAATGATATTGACATATCTAACATATTAGATACATTTATTAAGGTCACGTCGAATTAGATATTAAATTTTTTTAAAATAAATATATGAAACTATAAAATTTGTTCCTTGTTTTTGCGATTATAGGTTTTTGTTGTTTCTAAGTTAAAAAGATAACCTCAATGTTTATAACGCACCTATAACTCAACTAAGGAGCTCTTATGTATTTCAGAGAAGATTTTTATCTATTCTTTAGTATTTTGGAGAAATATGGTTCTTGATTAAAGTTGGTTGTCATTTCTCCTTCTTAAAGTGTGTAGTTAGCTTTAGTTAGGAAATATGTTCTACTAAAAGGTGTCTAAATCTTGAAATTGCTTTTAAAAAGTTGAGATCTTAGCTCTAAATCTTTAAATTGCTTTGAAAAGGGTTGGAATATGTGGCCTTCAAGAACATACAAACTAGATTATGTTGATACCTTGTATACATCTTATTATAAGAGAAAGATTATGGTATTGCTGTCGCCTGTAACCAAATTTAAAAGAAATTACTTATGTTAATACAATTTAATGTAGTAGTGGTAAGTGGATATCGTTCATACGAGAAATTTTTAACGATAAAGGTTAACGATTTTAAAACTAAAACAAAGTAACGAAATAGGAGGTGGTTTTGATTCACGAAAAATTAAAGAAAAATATAAATAAATCGTAAATAAAAAGAAATACTTGGATTTGAAAATATAACAGAAAATACCTTAGTTTTCGGGTCACCGGTGTTATCATGTTAATATGGATCCTCGATATAAAATTGCAATAATTAACAAACATTCATTAGGGATGTTTTCTCTTAAGTGTAGTGACTAGAAACATGTATCCTAGCATTTTTATTAAACAACAACCTAGATACGATCGTAGGTTTAATTGAATAATAGCTTTACGAACCAAGAACCAATGAGCAAGCAAAATACATGTACGACATGTAATCATCAAGTGAATATCTCCTTAGAATTTTCCAATTCTAATGTAGAGAAGACAATCCTAATTGCTACTTGCGATTAGCAAAATTGAATGTCATGTTTCGTTAATCTAGCAGTTAAACACATTAATCCCTAGTTGCGTACCTAGAAACTAACGAATTCAATTAAAAAGAGTAGATCAGAAGATATTCAATATTTATTAACAACATAAACTTTATTCAAAATATCTCACACATACTAGCGAATAACACGGATCTTCTCAACCAAGACAAAAAGTTTAGCTACTCATACTATAATTAAAAACGGAAGAAATAACAAAGTGTAAAGTCTCCATCCCTGGTTCTTTACTGAAAAACACGAAAATACTAATGGAGAAAGTGCAAAAAAAGTAAAAGGACTGAAAAGAAAACAACATAAACGAAAACCTATCATAAACCTAGACTAAGTTTTGTGAATAGTGATTTCTTCTCCTTTTATGCTTATTTTTTCGATTTCCCTCCTATCTTTCTTTGATTCTCGTCCGATACTGTAACCCCCAATTTCAAGTGGTCAATCCCCTTGAAAGATGGCAATATAATCTTCAAAGATTATGAAAATCTCGATTTTGACTTTTGAAAGTTAATCTGCAGATTTATTCCATCATTAGGTGTACCCACGCTTAGTCACAGAATTGTTGTCAAATTAGGAATTTTAGATTTACTTCATTCTTTTCCATCTTTTTGATTCAATTTCGACTTGAAGGTGTTGAAATTCATCTACAAACAATTATAAGATAATTCCATTAATTTTGGATAATAATTTCAACACATTAAAGATAATTAAGTATCAAATAAGTGCAAATTGATGACTTAACAAATTCCCCTACACCAAACCTTTGCTCGCCCTCGAGTAAACATGTCAAACCATTACACTCAGTCAATTCATACTTCACAAGATCAAGTACACACAATCTATTAACTTGGGCCAGTAAGACTTAAGTTACAACACATATCATAATCGTTTTTCACCAATGCAAATAAACAAAGTCAAAATATGACATCATTATTCAAAAGCAAGTATGAAATCAAAATGAATTCTCTCACGGATTTCGCTCTTACACTCAAATGTTTGAGGGCAAAGTGTTTCGCTCAAATCTCTCTCTAACATGTTGCACTACCATAGGCTTACAATTTTACCAATTATCATTCATTCAGATCACATGAGCTAATAGATCATAAGGACTTTATTTAAGGTTGTAATAGGGCTAGGTTTATAGGTAAGGTAAAGTGGCAAAGGATTAATCACAAGCATTCACAAAGTACCAAGTAAAAGGGACACGCAAAATAAAATTCTGAGATAAACATGAATAAAAAGCACTACAACTACTTATTACTAACTACTATCCTTTATTCTTCTCTTTTTCTCTTTTTTTTCTTTTCTTTTTTTCTTCTTCTTTTCTTTTGATTTTTTTCTTTTTCCCTTGTCTTTTTTTTTTTCTGAATAACGCTAAGAATAAGGGAAAAATAATAACAACAAGAGAAAATAATAAACACATGAGTAGAAGTACCAATAAAAAATCTCAGAACCCAATATAGAACAAAAGTCCAAAATTACTCAATGCTTCATTTAACTTGTGATAGGGTAAGGCTAATGGGGATTTTGGGTTTTTAAAATAAGGTGATTGATTGAAAAACAAAGATAAAGGCTAAAAAATGTTTGCAAAGGGAAAATAAATAGTTAGGTTAATTTTAAGCTAAGGGTGTAAAAATCAAGAAGGTCTTAATCATTTCTACATCCTATGTGATCAAACAAATTCAAACCGGTTCTATGCAAGTTCTGAAGGCAACATGAATAGAGGAGCCTCACACAATTCAAAGAAATAGCATGACATAAAGATGATTTCATTTAGGCTCAAATTTCGCTCACAGGTTCAAGTTAAGAATTCACTTCAATCCTGCACAATCCTCATCACTCAAATGTCCAAATTTTGACTAAGTTTATAAGATTAGTTATTGCAATCAATCAACATAAGTCACATTAAAACTCATTTAGCCCAATTTAATTTCATGCATATACTCAATCTCATCCAAACTAATATGACAAAGCCTCATGGTTTAACACACAACAATCATGCAAAAATAAAAAAAAATCACACAAAAATTGAAAAAATAGTCACATACCAAAACTCCAATGTTTTTCCCCCACACCTAGACCAACATTGTCTTCAATGTTAAAGAAGCATAAAAATAAAGGAAAAATTTAAAGAAAGCTTCTCTATTATGGAAGTGACGAAATCAAGATGTTGGCGGATGTGGTGGAGAAATAAGAGTTGGCACTGGGATGGAGAAAAATTAGCAGCAAATTGTATGAGTGTGGGGAGTCTTCGGGAGTCACTTTTCTTCCTGGGCATTGCGTCAATTCCATAAAGACCACCTACAATTTCACAAAACCAGAACACAAATACAAAAACAAAAGTGAGGGTTGATGGGTAAGTAGGCAATGAAAGATGAGAGTTGCGTGAATTCTGAGTGAAAAGATGTAGCACCCCCTTACCCCAGGATACACACCTGGACGCCCGAAGGTCATTCCGGTACATATCCTATGATAAATGTGAGCTACGTTCGATTACTACATTCTCTTCACATGGCATGATATCATAATTCACTTATAAGGCATCAGAAGAAATCACAATATTTTTGAAACCAACTTTCCTCATTCCTTTTCTCAAAATCGAAAGTCTACATTATGTCTTTCAACAATTTCCATATGTACATCACCAAAACCTAAGACAATAGTACTACATGAATGAGAAAAATATGTACAATCTGACTAATCTGTCCAAAAATCCCAGCTGAACGATCTTTGAGCCATGACTTCTTTTGGAAATACAATTTACATGGCTAGTAAAGCCTCTCAGTAGCTAGAGTCGTCTCTTGGTCCTGAAAAGACAACGTTGCAATTTTGGTGAGTTTTGCAAACTCAATGAGGTAACCATCATCGATGATCCACTCAATTCACGTAACACGTCAATTCACAAAATAATTATTTCATAATTTTTCATTTCACATAAGTACCACAATTTCACTTAAGCATAAGCAATTTGCATTTCACTCTATCAAACATACTTAACAAGATGCAAATGAAATGCTCATGAGACACTTTCCAGTTGTTATGTTGTTGTGACTGGGTGCCTGAACTATCCCGTATTCAATTTGGATACTGGGTTCATTAATAGTTGTCCCTTATCTAATGAGGATACAAGGCTCATTACATATTAAGCCTGAGGCTCTGAAACGCTTGTGAGCTCGAGGCTCATTTTTTTTCGTTAAGCTTTAAGCTTTGATCATTAGCTACTCTAGTAACAAATCACATTATCTGATTATGCATTTATGAATGGAATACATGTAACACAATCAATCATAATATAACGCACATAAGTCTCACATTCACATTCATTCATTATTCAAGACATAATTATAAGCAGATAATAATTGAGAGAAATCATCTAGGTTACTCATAAGTTACTCCCGAAGCTAATGCCTAGAAATGCTGGCAACATCCAGAGGTTGACGTTCCAATTGCTCATCTATAACAAATAACATACACATGTATCACAATTTGCACAATTATGCGTGTTCATTAATGCACATATACGAAATGAGTATCCTTCAATCAATGTCATCGTAAAAAAAATCAAATATCAAAACTCACTTAACTAACATGTGTTCGTAGGGTTTATATCTCAACTAACCATGTGAATCCAACTTCATAACCTAATGAGCCATTTCAGATTTTTCTCCAAACTCTACCTTTTGGGTCTATTGTTCTTGATCATTAAGACAACAAAAATAAAGAAATTTGACAGTACTCTTCTCCAGAAAAGTGTTCCTCTATGTCTCATATTTCTAATGACACTAAAATCATTCAATTTGGTTCAGTAGGGTGAACGTTATACTCCAAATACTTCCAAACTACTTTTATTTTGAGACAATAACCTATACTCAATTTCCATACAAAAATTGAAACTCTTAAAGTCCGATTCAGAATTTTATTTCTTCACATAATTTGTATCCCTATGTTTCTAGTTTACTACAAATAAAAAATCATCTCATTTGAAACTCTACAGATCAAGATATCATCAAAATACTGAAGTATATTTAGTAAAATGACACCAGTTTATACTATTTAAGGGTACACTCACTGTACCCATTCCACTTTTTCACTTAATCTTGCTCAATTAGATTAAAAGGGCTATGATTTTCGGTATAGATGTAAAGCACTATATTACAAGTCCAATGGTTCAAGAATCAAGTCATTTGGAGTTCTAAAGAAGAAATTATGGCGAAAAGAATCAAACGTGTTTTTGTCCTTACTCATATTGTACATATCTTGGCGCAATTGCCATAACTTTTGGTACAGATGTCGGATTGATTTTCTGTTTAGACGGTTTGAAAGAAGACTTCGAGATCTAAAACTTTTATGCAGACCTCAATGACAAATTCAATCTTTTGGAGGATAAAAAATGGAACAGAAGACAGAAGATGAACCTAATTAAGACGATGGGTATGAAAGCCACATTTTCATCCTTCGTAACCATGCAATGAGATAATTCAAATGTCACATTAAAATTCATATCACATAATTGAGAGAAACTTAACAAGTTATGTTTCAATCCATCAACAAACAAAACATTTTCAATGGTAGGCAAAGGTTCCTTACCTACTTTACCAATACCAATGAGTTTACCTTTGTTGTTGTCTCCAAATGTGACATATCCTTGATTCTTTAGTCTAATTTTTGCAAATGGGTTCTTGTCTCCACTAATGTGCCTTGAACATCCACTATCAATGTACCATGTGCTTGGTGGTTTTTTATTCCTTGCTTATACCTACAATAGAAACATTCTTTCTTTTTATAGGTACCCAAGCCATTTTGGGTCCATTTTGGTTAGCCATATAAAACACATTAGGAGGTGTTGTACTTTTAACCACCCAGATTTTCTTAACATTAACACATCTCCTAATACTCTTACATGTAATTTCTATATGACAATCTTTCAAACACTTAGCACATTTAACAACTTTTCCATCTTTAGTGAATTTAGAAATCAAAGAACAATCTCTATCAGAAGGATCATATCCTAAACCATGTCTAGAAATTGAATATCTTTGTAAAGACAACATCTTTTCAAACTTTTCATTTCCACCAGCAAATTTTCCAACCACATAAGAAAACTCCTTTCTAAGTCTATCAAGTTCACAAGTAAGATTTTCTTTTTCAACGAGGCATGCAAAATGGTTTTCCTTAGTGCAATCTAAATCATCAATAGTTTCATGCAAAACACTATTTTCAATAACTAGTTCACTTATTTTCTTTCTCAATTTCTTGTTGATCTCAATAGCTTCTTCAAAATCAAATTGTAAAGCATTAAAGGAATCTCTAAGATCTTGATCAATTACGTCATCTTCATCATCACATGTTAAGGAGTTAATTGCCATGAGAGCTAAGTTGTTTTCATCACTGCTTTGATATGCTTCCTCATCATCACTCCAAGTGGCTACAAAACTAACTTTCTTTTTACCTTTGTGAAACTTGTCATTTTTTTCGATATTTGAAGTGAAGGATGAGCTTTTGCATTCTCTAGCATGATGTCCTCTTTTTTCACATTTCCAACATTCTTCATTGCTCTTGGACCTTCTTTCCATGGTGTACTTCTTT
>JANTNU010000001.1:18091615-18106628 GCA_024752395.1 Erythroxylum havanense
AACTTCAAGCTAGTTAGGAGCCTTGTATTAAGTTAGTACTTTGGTTAGCCCGCCAGCATTTCATCATGGAGCATACTCATATATTTTGGATTTTAAAGTCTATCTTGTGTTATCCTACAATTGAGAATATTTGCTGAATTTCCTTTAATTTGCAATCGTATGAAATCCCTATAGTTATGGGGTCTTTTAAATTCATAGTGTGAATGTTATGGAAATGTATGTATAGCTTGTGAATTGTATGTGTGTGTATCGAATGATCGAATTGTGATTGTGTATGAATGTTGGGATCGGGTCCGCGGTTTGGGAGCCCGACACGGGCGCAACCCGAGGGGCCGCCTCGGGAATGGAGATCCGGGGCCCGGGTCCAACAATTTATTCGTGGGCCACATGTCTAATGAATTTGTTAATATGATATATTGTGAGACCTTCTTTTCAATCTTTGGTAGACACGAACTTTGCACAACTTTGGCAATATGATGGTGGCATGTTTTAGCAAAGAGTTGATGTAAGAAAGTTGTCCACAAAATTGATTAAGTCATCAAAAAGCTAGAAAGTTTGTAAGCTGTCCATTTTTGGTAAAATCCAACAACATCCAAAAATAAGATGATTGTAGCAGTAAAAATTCATGTTTGGGGCAAGTTAAAGTGTATTTCAGCTTCTGGTCATGACAATTACAAAATAGCAATTATAAAATGTCGGCTATTTTCAATTATATCGATTACTGTTGGTTTGTCAGTCATGTTATTCTTAAGCTATTTGTCCTAATTTAAATGTTTTGAAGAGATATACTATTTCGAATATATATAGATTTGAATTAAAAGAAGTTCAATCATGAAAAGTAATGATGGTTGGTGAAAAAACTATTGAAATTTATCCAAAATTATTGACTGTATATATTTGTTGTAGGTTAGAAAAAGGGTTATCTTTGCCCCCTTTTCAGACCTCATAAAGGGTTATTTTTGTCCCCTTTTTAGACCTCATTTCATGTGTCTTTCATTTGGGAGTCAATAAATGTTTCTTACATTTATTTTATATTATTCCATATTATTTACTGCCCAAAAAGGTCATAAACCCAAACGTATGGAACTTGTTTAATGAAATGTCTCAAATGGTGAAGTGAAACTTCTATAAGTTCTCTTGTCCATATTTAGTTGTTCGTCTCAAATGGTGAAGTGAGGCTTCTATAAGTTCTTTTGCCCATATTTTGTTGTTTGTTTGTTACAGGGTTTCTAGCAAGTATTCTTGCAATTTTAACCTTCCAAATAGATTTATCTAAGCCTCCAAATTGTAGAAACCAAAGGGTTTAACACTTGTTTGATGAAATGCTTCAAAGGAATGCTTAAAGGTGTATGACAAAATTACTAGTTGAAGTGCACACAAGCTACTTGGTCGAATTTCGTTGATAACTTAATTAAGGGACTAAGTTATGACACAAAGGATTTCAAGGAATTTATCTAGCCTCAAAACACCTATGTGACATATTGCATGCCTGTTACAATTTTTACCACCAATAACTAATTTGGTCTTAAGGTAAAGGATAACTAGTTATGCCAAACGATGTAGTCAACATAGCTAGAACTACACATGTAACCTAAGTTAATTAACACGATTTTTTAAAGCCACCAGTGAGATACAAACAAAATACTTGCAAAATCATCAATAACATTGTCATACTTATTATAAAACGATAAGTTTAATTGTGAACCTACAAAATATTAAAATTTTATTATAGCATTTAAAACATAACATAAAAATAAATATCCATATGTAAAAAATGCAATTAATTTCAAATATTATCTTCATGTATTCTAAAGTTTGAGTGCATTTAATTTTTGGTAAATAGTTCCTTTTTGAACTGTAATATTTGTACTAAAATATATATCATATTTTAATGTTAGTTGAAGTGACATTTAACTAATAGATTCTAAAGGGGTTTAAATTCCATCAAGTAGAAGTTTAACTTAGATGGTTTAAAAACTTTCTTCCTCTTCCCATATTGAAAATCACAAAAACTATAACACAAGGTTGAAGAATAAAGTTATTGGAAAGCAACAGGAAGAACTTCATCGTTCTTTCCAAACTTTAGCTCAACTTATGGTCTTGTCATGACCTTGTATTTTAATAACACATTGATCCCTATTTTAAGGTATTCATTCGTACTAACCAAAATGAAATAAGACATACCCTAATATATTATTGTAGATTTATGTTTAAAGACTAACTTTAATGCGGAAGTACTTGATCGATTTGTTGATTGCTAATTTTCATTTTACGGTCGACTACTAGAGTCACCGATTAATTCACGTCTTAAACTTTAAGCCATTGATGATTGCTTTACGTGAGAGAGAATGGAGAGAGTTTAAGCATATAGGGAGGGATTGTCTCAAAAATTGTAAACAATGTAATCATTATTTCCTCCTTTTATACGAGGACGATAACTGTTGGAAGTTACTTCTTGTGTAACTTCCAACAATTATCTTGTTAAATGAATAAAAAATGTAATATTTGAAGTCATCCTAAATTAAAAAAGGCAAATTGAGGTGGGATGAATTATGTAAAATTTTGAAAGTGATTGGTTATTTAATATTCGACGACTTAACTTTTTTATTTATAATATAATTTTATAATTTAAGAACCCATTTTCATAATCTTTTATACTATTGTGAAAAGAATATATAAAGTTTTTGAGAGAGAGGTTCTATCACATTGATAAAGAGGCTAAATTAAAAGGCACATTAATTAGGGTTCATTTGAGCTGTCATCAAAATGACTGTGGGCCTTCTAACCTGTTACCGATATATCAACGTTCAACTTCCGACAAGTAATCCAATAACGAAGAACAAGCAAATAAATCTGGACCACCCACGTGGTGAGAGGTCGTACTCATACATGCTCAGATCCCCAAGCCAACGCTCCAGATCCAAACCCGATTCAAAATCACTCTCTCTCTCTCTGCCCCAAGTTAAAAAACAAAAGACCGACTGACACATGTGATCTACAACTCCCACTCTACTTCTTTCTTCCAAAATTCAAAATCTTTCCCCCCTATTCTCTATCTAACGGCTAGTTTCTCTCACATTTTGTTCCTCTCTCGCTTCTTTGTCCAAATCCTATCCTCTCCCTCTATCATCTTCTCTCTCTAGAAGTTCCACAACAATGAAGCACTTTATGCTGCCAAGAAACACCATCTTGAGAGAAGCATCGACAAACAGTGAGCCACTGTCGATGTCGCCGAACCCCGCCTCCTACAAGTCCAGGCCCTCGCCGTCCAGGAGGCATAAACCTTCCAAGGAGAATGCTCCGCCGCCAGATCTTAACACCTTGCCGTCCGATCCCAAACCCTCGCCGTCCCCGGTAGCCAAGATGAAAAGTCCGTTGCCCCCTCGTCCTCCCTTATCCAATCCTCTTAAACGCAAGCTCAGCGCCGAGACCGTTGATAACGGTGTCTCGGATTCTGGTGTCAAGGTAATTTTTTTTAATGCTTTCAAGACGTTTCTTTTGAAAGAATTTAAGCTTCTGCTTTGTGGAATATCATTTCAAGTGCTTCTTGAATGTTTAAGTTGGTTTATTTGTTCGGCTTAAATCTTATGGTATTTAGATTCGAATTGAAATTGAACAATTAGGGTATAGATTTGGATTGGGCAACCGAGTGAAAAAATGTAAAGCACACTTTTGCAGGGATCAATCACTGTTTCTTTTATTTCAAAAGAATTTGGAGCTTTGTGCTCGAGCTAAGGTGAAAGTATATCAAAGGGAGATTCATTTCACCTTTTTCAGTGTCAGTTCGCTCATTATCTGTCTTAATTTACGTTCCCAGTGTCTTTCCCATTTCTGAGCATCATCTTTTATCTTTTTGTTCTTTTATTTCTTCAAGTTGGATTGACAAATGCTACTGTGGTAGGTTGTTGCTCTAAAAGGTGGAAGTATGGCAAAGCTGCAACTGCCAATGCATGATTGCTATATTTTGTTTTTCCTGACAATTTACTTATCTTGTCTATTTAATTGAGTTCTTCTATGTTTACTTGCTTTTCAATAGCCTTGCCTCAATTGCTCAGAATGGTTTCTTGTGTTTACGTTGCTATGAGCGTCCAACAGGCTGACGCAATTTGTAGAAAGTGCTGAGGATGAGCAATTGTTCCTTTTCCTCATTTTGTTAGTTTATTTGGAAATGAGCAACTTATCCTTGTGCATTTGGGTTTCTCCCTTTAATATCTTTTGTTGGTCTTAGATTAACTGTTCTATTATTAGATTTGTTGTTAATTCTTGCTTGCGTGCTGCTGCTTTTCTTCTTCTTTTGACACGATATTAGGTAGTTGTGCGAATGCGGCCATTAAACAAAGATGAGGACGAGGGGGAGATGATAGTTCAGAAAAATTCCAATGATTCGTTGATAATAAACGGGCACAACTTTACATTTGATGCAGTTGCTGATACAGATGCTACACAGGCAAGTTTGCTAGTGTGTTATATTTGTAGTTTATTGATTGATTTACCTTTATTACCATATACTTAAAAATTCTCCTTTTTTATTTGTTACAGTTGGATATATTTGAGCAAGTAGGAGCCCCTCTTGTTGAGAATTGTTTGGCTGGATTTAATAGTTCAGTATTTGCCTATGGACAGGTACTTTCCTTTCTGGTTATTTTCAGTTCCTTCTTTTGGGCTGTTTTGCATGCCACAGGTGTCTGGTCAATCATGCGCAAAATTAATCCTTACAAAGTGCCCAATCACAAAGTACTGTAAATCCAGGGTTGTAAAGCCCTTCCTGTTGTTAACTATCTGTTTCTTCAACATATTCAGACAGGGAGTGGAAAGACCTACACTATGTGGGGCCCAGCCAATGCCTTGTTGGAAGATAATGTTTCCAGTGATGAACAAGGTTTAACTCCTCGCGTCTTCCAGCGACTATTTTCCCGGATAAATGAGGTAGAATATATTCTTTTCAGTCATTGAAATTTTGGATTTATTACTGTCAATTTCAACTCTCTTCCGGTTCTTCTGTAGGAGGAAACTAGGCATGCCGACAAACAACTCAAGTATCAGTGTCGGTGTTCTTTTCTTGAGGTTAGGTGTTGTTGGTTCTTTTTATGGAATTTTCATCGTTAGTCAGGCATTTTGCACCAACCTGATTCTTTTGTTTATTCTTACAGATTTATAATGAACAAATAACAGATTTGCTGGATCCAAGCCAGGGAAATCTGCAGGTAAACTTGAAGTTGGGTCCTAGATTTTATTTGCTTTTATGAGTATATAGTTATCTTAGATCATTTGTCTGATATCTTTTTCCAGATAAGAGAAGACGTCAAATCTGGTGTTTATGTTGAAAATTTAAGGGAGGAGTACGTTTTTACTATGAAAGATGTTACTCAGCTTTTGTTGAAGGTTTGTTTTCTAAATTGAAGAGATATTTATGTTTTTTATATTAGGAATGTCTTTCTTGTTTTGTTGCAACTCTACGTGGGAGTGGCCATGAAATAAAACATTTCAACAACATTCTTGTAAATCTGTTATTCATTACCAGTGAAAGATGTTGCTCAGCTATTGATGAATGATTGCTTTGAATCTTGGCAAGACATGTTTTCTGTGTAATATGCCTTTCTTGTTGTTCTTGCAATTCTATATTGTATGTGCTGTTAAGTAAATTGTTTCAACAACTTGCTTGTAAATCTATTATTTGTTTTATTATCAAGTACATGTGCTATGGTGATCTTCTGCAGTTTCCTTGGTAGTAAAACTGGTATTCTGTTAATCTTGTTCATACAAATACACATCATGCTGACACGTGCGAAGTCTGATATTTGAAACTGCAAGTAGTGCACCTTTTCTTTCCATGTTAACTTCAATCATGGTTGTACTACTTTATATGTACTGACACATATTGGTAAGCATGGCAGGGTTATCTTGTCACAATATATTGACTTTGGAGCTGTTTTAACATTGGAAGAACTAAGTTTTCATTATTGACTCCTACCATTATGTTTATACCTGCAAAATTAAATTTGCAGGGTTTGTCCAACAGAAGAATTGGTGCAACGAGCATAAATGCTGAGAGCTCACGCTCACATAGTGTTTTCACCTGTATTGTTGAATCTCGATGCAAGGTACTGCTTTCTGCAACTTGTGCATACCGTATTATTTTTTTTTGCTGATATTCTCTTAGATTCTGCGTTGCCTACAGTATTATCTGTTTCTATTCCTTCTTGTCCACTTTGTTTTTAGATATTTAAAAAAAAACTTTACATTTTACATTGTATATAGTATGTTGCAAGTCTGATTATTGCAGTTCCAATTTTTTATGTCTTAGATTCTTTTTCTTTTCCTTTATGGAACTTGAAAGTTGACAGCAGCTAAGATAGATTCTATGATGTTTGTTTCATTCATAAGATGAAGAGACTACAAATCTTGGATGAAGTTTATGCTTTTTTGCTGGTTTAGTAATATTTCATGCTGGAGTGTTGCTAAAATAAAGCATTCTATTACAGAGCAACGCAGATGGAATAAGCAGCTTAAAAACGAGCAGAATAAATCTTGTTGACCTAGCTGGATCAGAAAGGCAGAAATTAACTGGTGCTGCTGGAGAGCGCCTCAAGGAAGCTGGGAATATTAATAGATCACTCTCACAGCTTGGGTATGCATCTTTCAATTATTGTTTTCTTAAGTTGAGAATTCATGATTGCTTCAATTTTAAGCCCAATTCTCTCTCTGTAAAGTAAATCTGTTGATTCAATTGCAGCAAGACACTGCATAATTATCTTATCTTACAATAGGGGACATCTCTGCTTTGATATAAATTCAAGTCATATAATGCATTTATTTGTGAATGAATAGTTCATTCATTCTATAGCTTTTTTCTGAGCAATACTAATTAGACGTGTAATCTCTCTGGTGCTATCATGTTGAACACTGAATTAGAAGTTTGGCCTCATGTTAGCTGGAATGATTATTGTGAACATGCTTGCAAGGCGTGATGTAGCATCTTTACCAATCTTGCCAATCACATTGGATTGCAGGAACCTCATAAACATTCTTGCTGAAATTTCTCAAACGGGAAAACAAAGGCATATCCCCTACAGAGACTCCAGGTTGACCTTTTTGCTACAGGAATCGCTTGGTGGCAATGCAAAATTAGCTATGGTGTGTGCTATTTCTCCAGCACAAAGGTGCGGACTCTGCTATGTTAAGGCAACATTTTTCTGTTTTTCTTTTTGCCTTCTTTTCTGTCCTTCAAACTCTGTGTTTGATGAAAGTTTATCTGTATTAATGTTATAGCTGCAAAAGTGAAACTTTCAGTACATTGCGATTTGCACAGCGTGCAAAGGCAATTAAGAATAAGGCAGTTGTTAATGAAGAGATGGAAGATGATGTGAATCACCTCCGTGAAGTGATACGACAGCTAAGGGTAAGCTCCTTAGTCTAATAGGAGATTCGATTAACTGCAAATTAAAATGCATGTGTAATGACTCAAATGTATAAATACAACAGGATGAACTACATAGAGTGAAGGCAAATAGCAACAATCCAACAGGTTGGGATCCCCGTAAAAGTTTGAATATATTAAAGAGCCTCATTCATCCACATCATCGATTAGCTCAAGTAGATGAAGATGGTGATGAGGAGATGGAAATTGATGAGGAAGACGTTGAAAATCTATGCATTCAAGTTGGTCTGCCACCAACGATAAATGGTAATGGGAATAATGCTGATGAGAGTAGATGCATCATAGATGGTACTCAGGACACAGATGTTGATATGGAAGAAGACATATCTGAACAAGTTCAAGTTGAAAAAGATGGAACTGTGACTGAAGAATTTACAGAAGCTGGTATGTTGCCCCATATCTTTCAAATGTCAATATGCATATGTAGAGATAAATTAGAAAAGTTGTCCTGTTTGTTCACTGATTAATATCTTTAATGCTTAATTTAGTGGGAAAGCCATATGAGGAGAAAATGAGTGTTAGTACCTCCACCAGTAAATTGATAGCTGAAGAGCACACAAACAAATTGATTGAAGTTTGTTCCGTGTGCCCTGCCTTTGATTCTCAAGAAGAAGTTTCTGCAGGGATTCACACTGTGGGTGAACCAAAGGATTCTCAAATTGACTCGGTGATTTGTGAATCTCCTTCTCGCCTTAGCATTGTTCCTTGTGAAGTATCTCCAGTTCTTAAGTCTCCAATTGCTAGTGTTTCACCCAGAATAAACAGCAGCAGGAAAAGCCTTCGTACTTCAACCATGTTAACTGCTTCACAGAAAATGTCCAATGAAGAGAGCAAGCCAGGCCCAGAGGATGGGCATATATCTTTGACAAAATCCACTAAAAGAAAATCATGTAATGCTCTTGCTGTTCCAACTACCAAAAGTTTACTTGCACCAACTGATAATTTAGCTGCCAGCCTCCATCGTGGCCTAGAAATTATTGATAGCCACCGCAGGAGTTCAGCATTTAGGCAGTCTTCCTTCAGATTTTCACATAAACCTGCAGAATTTAAACCATTAATAGTTGTTGACAAAGTTGATGTGGGTGTGCAAACTTTTCTTGAAGATGATGACATACCAGAAGAAGATTCAGCAGTATTCTTTTGCAAGAGTTGCAGAATCAAAATGCAACTACACGAGAAAGATGCTGATGATGGTTCTAATCTGCAGTTAGTACCTGTAGATGACTCAGAATTTTCTGATAAGTCTAAAATACAGTTAGTACCTGTTGACGACTCAGAGTTTACTGATAAGTCTAAAATACAAGTTCCTAAAGTAAGTCCATGAGTATGTCTTCATACTTGTTTCTTTGTTTGCTTATACTTCATACTTGTTTCTTTGTTTGCTTATACTTCATACTTGTTTCTTTGTTTGCTTATATTTCATCCTCTTTTCTTTGTTGCTTATATTTGCTACAAACATGATCTTTTCATATCTTCACTCAGGCAGTTGAAAAGGTTTTGGCGGGAGCCATCAGGAGGGAAATGGCTATTGAAGATTTTTGTACCAAACAAACTTCTGAAATTATGCAGCTTCACCGTTTGGTGCGTTACAACTAACTCTAATTCTCAATGTAGCTGTTAGAGCCTTATTCAGAAGTTAAAAAATTGCTTCTTGCTCATAAATTCAGGTGCAACAGTACAAGCATGAAAGAGAATGCAATGCTATAATAGCTCAGGCTAGGGAGGATAAAATTCTTCGACTTGAGAGCCTTATGGATGGTGTTTTACCTTCTGAGGAGTTCTTGGAGGAAGAATTAAAATCACTCAAGCATGAGCATAAGGTATGGATACTTTATGCTTCAAGATTTCCCTGGTATCACAATTTCACATGGCACACAACTTACTATCTGCTCTGACAGGTTTTGAAGTCCAAGTATGAGAATCACCCTGATGTTTTGAGGACAAATATTGAGCTTAAACGAGTTCAGGATGAGCTAGAACAGTACAGAAATTTCTACAATCTGGGTGAAAGGGAAGTGTTGTTGGAAGAAATTCAGGATTTAAGAAGTCAATTGCAGTACTATATTGGCTCTTCGTCCTCAGCTGCTCTGAAAAGGAATTCTTTAATGAAATTGACATATCCTTGTGAGCAAAATTTAATTCCCTCTCTCGGTACAATTCCGGAGTCGTCTGCAGAAAACGCTGAAGATAAACTTGAACAGGAGAGAATTCAGTGGATTGAGGCTGAGAGCAACTGGATTTCTCTTGCTGAAGAGTTAAAGACAGAACTCAATGCTAGCAGTGCGTTGGCTGAAAAATTGAAGCTGGAATTAGCTACAGAGAAGAGATGTGCAGAAGAGTTGAAGGAAGCATTGCGAATGGCCATGGAGGGACAGACTCGTATGCTTGAACAATACGCAGATTTGGAGGAAAAACATATTCATTTACTTGCACGGCACAGGACAATCCAAGATGGAATAGATGATATCAAGAAGGCAGCTTCTAAAGCTGGAGTCAAGGGTGTTGAATCCAAGTTTATAAATGCTCTTGCTGCACAAGTATCAGCACTGAAAGCAGAAAGAGAAAAGGAGAGGCGCTACTTCAGAGAGGAAAATAAAGGCCTTCAGGTTCAATTGAGAGATACCGCTGAAGCTGTGCAAGCTGCTGGAGAATTACTTGTGAGGCTAAAGGAAGCAGAAGAAGCTGTTGTTGTTGTTGAGGTAAGCTCAATATATTACTTGTGTTCTGAATTTTCTGAAACTGAGCATATGTTGGTATATTGGTTTACATATTGATTTAGAATGCATAAAACTTCGCATTGTCATGGTAAGGCATTTATATCACTATCTCATAAGTAAGACAAATCACTTCCTGATAAATTAATATAAGGGCATCCAAAAATCTTGAAATATAATTTTGTGTCTAAGAGAAAACTTTTCTAGGTTATTGCCTGAAAATTTGATCACATATTTTGTCTTTATCTTTCAAGCCTTTAGATTTCAAGGTATATCAAAAATAATTGATGGTGATCTAGAGTTTCACCATTGTCGATGGTGATGGAACCCAGTACTGACATCCAATTTGAGTATGTGTGGAACTTACAGAGTAGCACTCTTCTGCATAGACAAACTTACATTGACTTTGTGGGGTAATGCTAAATTTGTTTATGTTTCCAAATGCCAGACTAATCGAGTTTATGGAATATTTCTTAGAACTTGGACTCCAGTACTGACATTCGAACTTTTAGAATGTCAAAACTTATTGAATACAACGCTTTGCTTTGGTCTAAATAACGTTGTCTTTCCGGACTAAGGCCTCATGTGTATGTTTCCAAATGCTAGCTTAATCAAAATTTTGACGTATTTACAAGTATTTGGACTTTCCATAAATTCCAACATTTATATTTGAACTGAACCCTAGAAAAGATTTATAATTTCATGGAGATCAAAGGTCTGTTACCCTTTCTTCATTTTGTATGGGTAGAAACCGGCTTCTTTTTGTTGTAAATGCTACGACCATTTTTTTCTAACTACTGTAGTTTTATGTCCCGTCTTTCTAACAAGTTAACTTAAAAAGCATCTCTTAAGGAGGCTAAACAGGAAGCAAAAGCCCTTATTTGGATATATAGGTTGCGTCTATGTCGATGGTCTTGAGAGTTATATAAAGAAAGTTGAGAATCAGTCTACTATTTTCTTTCTTATGGGCGGAGATGTAAGTGGATACATCTCCAATTTAAGGAACTGTTCTTTCTGCTCCATAATGTAGCCTCCGAAAAAGAGAAGTTGCCTGTAAAATGGTGAGATGGAATTATGACCTAGGATAACTAAACATATTTAAGGTAGTTTTGAGATTAAAAGCAGTATTTAAATATATATATTTTTGGAGGGTCTCCTTGCTTAAACGACTGTTTCTTATGTTGAGATGTTCTAAACCAATTCTGAAGCTAGTCTTTTATTAGATTCTGTTTCGTGATTTGAAGACAGAGGTCTTTGTGATTTTCTAAAGGAATTAGTTTATCCCTTCTTCTGATCCCTTTCTGAAAGGCCTTAGCTTGGCTTGTTGCTTTGGCAGAAAGCTTTTTTTAAGTCGTTTAAGATAGATGATGTCCAAAATTTTCTTATTATTACCATTCTCTTCACATTGATTCTATTTTGTCCTTAGCGTGAGAGTAGACCTTATATCTAATCCGTTATTTTTGTGGAGTCTGTTCTCTGCCATTTTTACTTTTGACAATATCATATGCTTCGGAAATTAACCCATTTTCAGCAGCTTTGCATGCCTTGATTCTGTATTTGTAACTTTGATTAAATATGATAGGTTCCTAAGTGCAAAATTTACTTGATTCCAATTAGTACTTTGCTTTCGAAAACTGTACATATTTTAACAAGTTTCCCATGACAATCTGCTTTATGCTCTGCTAGCAATACTCTCTACCTTGAATCTCTGTGAAGTAGCGAAAGCCTTTAAACTTGTAGAAAAGTTTATCCTTGTGATATGGATCCAATGGTTTTTTTTCCCCTATTTCAGCCTAAAACCCACGAGTTTGTAAATGCAATAATGTGTCCTTCGATCACAGCAGTTAGCTTATTCTTTATTAATTGTTTCTGCAGAAGCGGGCTGTGCAGGCTGAACAAGAAGCTGCCAAGGCGAACAAAAAAATTGAGAAGTTAAAGAAAAAACATGACAATGAGATTAGAGCTCTTAATGAGCTCCTTCAGGAGTCTCGGCTACCCAAAGAAGCAATACGGCCTGTTTATAACGATAGTGAAGTAGTGGCCAAGTACGATGTAGTAGAAGAGACTCAAGGTGAAGGTGATCAGCAATGGAAGGAGGAGTTTGCACCCTTCTACAACAGTGAAGATGGTGATTTGTCAAAACTGGCAGAACCGTCATCATGGTTTTCTGGGTATGATCGGTGCAACATATAGAAACGGACACTTACCATCAAAAACACTGTACGTGCCCCCTTACTAACCGTTAATGTGATATATCATTAAATATATATTTTTTTACCGTTTATTTCGGTGATACCATTTTTGTGAGGAGCCATTTGTCTCGGTTCTTCACACCCTTGTACCAAAATTTCGTTTCTTGTGGTTCATAACGGTTGAATGAATGGTTGAGTATGTTCTGGAATCCAAAACTTCTCCTCCGCTTTGACCTTTCTCTTATGGCTTGTTTGATTCACGGAATAGAATAGGCAGGGAATAGAATAGTTATTCCTAGGAATAAAAAAGATGAGAAATAGAAAAAAATGAGTATTACTTTGTTTAGTTCAAATAATAGAATAGTAAAAAATTTCTATTCCAATGTTTGGTTTGAAAATATAAATTTGGAATAAGAAAAGAATAAGTAACAAAAAGACCAAATTATTATTATTATTATTATTATTATTATTATTTTTATTATTATTATTAACTTTATTATTATTATTGTTAACCTTATCATTATTAAATGACGGCAATCTTAAAATTAGGAATGTGAAATGATAGTGGAAATATGATGCTAGCAGCGTGAGCTCATGTGTGTAATACCCTTCTGACATGCTTTCAGAACAAACAAGTAACTTTGCTAATAAAACAAAACCATCTTAAGGGGCATCCTTCCCAGCCAATCAGGTAACAATTGATCTAAAAGCACAACTTACCAATCGACACTAAGCCAGAATCTGATCCCATGTTCCTGTCTGAAATACCAATCCAAAAACCCCACTCGGCAACACTTCTTAATTTAGAGAAATCCCCATACATGCAAAGTCGTTCAAGTTCAGCAATGTCCAGCAAGTTGAGGGACAGCACAACTTAATCTGTGGATTTACTCAACTAATCTCGAAGCTTAAAAGTCCAACTCTAATGGGGGTCTGAAAGTCCACAGATTAAATGTGAATTTGGCAATACATCATCACCATCTTACATGCATTTTCTTTTCCCAATATTAACGAAGAAAATTTAGAAAAAAAAAATAAAACAACATTATCAGAAATTTCTTTTGAATCATGCTAACTTAAGATTAATAAACTTATTTTTGACAAGATTAATAAGCTTAGATACAATGCATTATCATTAATTAATTGTTTATTTATTTTCTTTTTTTAGTTACCGAAAAAATTAATTGTTTAATTTGACAAATATAATGTTTAAAATAAAAATTATTCTATAAATTAATAAATATTAATTTATCGATAAATTAATAAAATATTCATTTATCGATAAATTAATAACTCCGTATAAGATAATAAATTTTCAGTTCCTACAAATAT
Source organism: Erythroxylum havanense (assembly GCA_024752395.1). Classification (NCBI taxonomy): domain Eukaryota; kingdom Viridiplantae; phylum Streptophyta; class Magnoliopsida; order Malpighiales; family Erythroxylaceae; genus Erythroxylum; species Erythroxylum havanense. Next base: position 18,105,292 of record JANTNU010000001.1, read on the forward strand.
TCATTTATAGAAGTTTTATTGTATATCAAGTCGTTCAAAATTATTCTAAAAATAGGAACTTTATAATCTATGCAATTTGTCTTTTCTTTTGAAAATAATGGTGTTTTTTTTTAATTCAAAATTTATAATAAGCAATCCTAAATATTTTAAGTATAAGTAGTTTCCATTGATATGTAATTAATATTTGAATGTGTCATTATGAAGATAAGAAAATGTTTCAGACCAATGGGTGGGATTCCATGCTCAAAGATCTTAGAACGAAGCAGGCTTAAGTTCTGAGAACATAGTTTACCCTTGGTTCTTGGAATTACTCAGGTGTGGACTAAGTTCCTACCCATATAGATACAGATATATTCAACTAAGAATATCGTTTAGAGCAAAATCTACTCATGGGATGGGATAGCATAGAAGAACCTCATCGATTCTACCTCAACTCTTCTGTCTTACGTCTTCCATCACGCAACCACCATCCCTTCTTTTGCCAAATTGGTCACAGAAACAACATTGTTATTCTCAGACCACATGCCCATTGATAGGCTCAGAAAGAAAACGGTTTTCATGTTGTGGTACTTTCTTTTGAAGAAAACGATTTTCATGTTGATTAATCTGAAGTTGAACTAAAAATTCTTCCTGGCATCTTTCCCTCCTCACTAGTCTCCACTAGTTGGTAACATACAGTCTCTTTTTCGTGCCTTTGAAACCAACACAAATCAAAAGTCAGGTCCCTGTTGAGTCATCTGGCTCACATTATCAATGCCATTGTGATCGCTGGATCATCAAAATATTTCTTTAACAGCAAGCTGAACCTATTTTGGCCTTTAAAGACAAGTTATTGATGTAGCAGAATAATGTGAAGTTTCCGTGAATGGAATAAGACAGGGTGACTAAATTTGATCATATGCCAACATACAGACATATCAACCAAAGCAACTATCAAGTACAAAACTTATCTCATGTAAGCATCAATTCCATTGCACTAGAAGATTGACATTAGAACCAAAATCAATGCACTTCCAAGTTGAACTTCAAGGGAAACAAGGTTTACCTCCTCATGTACCAAGAGAAGGCGTTGGAGTCGACACTGGGGGGCCATGTGAATATCTCCATTGATTGCACGCTGAGCATTTAGCCACATTTACAAAGTTCTCCAAGGTACAAAATTTGCAGCACCACGTTTTGTTCATGGCATAGAAATCTTTGGGTAGTCGAGACTCCTGGTTCTTTAGTAGTGGAGACTATTCAAGATTTTTTGCAAAGATAGCGGATGCAATTACTATTTGCAAACAAATAGTTAAAAAAGACATAATAGGTGCCTTCGACCATTGTACAGTTAAAAT
>JANTNU010000001.1:18214169-18226827 GCA_024752395.1 Erythroxylum havanense
ACGTTAGTATTTTTGGCCCATCGAGCATGAGATCATGGAGCATAATTTATGTATTTTGGATTTAAACATTATTTTGTATTTCGCATAGACATGAATACTTGTTTAAGTTCTTCAATTTGCAATATATGAAATCCCTATGATTATAGGGTCTTTAATTCGTAGCTGTGTATGTTATGGCAATGTATGTATGTATGTATGTATCGATTGATCGATTGCGCCTAAATGTTGGGATCGGGTCCGCGGATTGGGACGCTCGGCGCGGGCGCGACCCGAGGGGCCGCCTCGGGATTCGGGCATCCGGGGCCCGGGCCCAACACAAAGTCTCTTCTAAATTACATAATAACAATGTTAAAAGTCTCAACCAAATTATCATAAACACATGGTTTAATATGTAGTAGATTCATCATCAACAACTTGAGGCTATTTTGGACATGATTTATTCATGTTTAACTTGATCCTTCTCCTATTTTAAGTGTTTGTTTGTGTATTTATATTGGTAATTGTATTTTGAGAAGCTTGAATTGTATTTGTATTATTACTTGAGGTTTGAGTACTTGAAATTAATTTATCCATATCTATTAAATATCATAAACATAAAGTACAATATAAACACTTAGGATTTAGTTACATATAATTATTATAAAAATGCATTTAAGTGACAAATTATAAAATAAGTATTTCTACTAACTTCTCTAAATGTCACTTCATATCCTTAAGTTGTTTATAGAAACTTAAATAGTTATAATGTTAAATTATAATTAGGAAATAAAGGTGAAAATTCACTTGCAACCCTTTTCTGCCTTCTTAAGATAGGTGATGTGAGTTTGACCCTGTACATCTTGATTATTTGGTCTTCTAATCTTATAGCTGCTAATATTAGATGTGGATACTTGATTTTTCAATGGCATTCCTTGTTTTAGCTATATTATACATTTGTAATTTATAATAAACAATTAGAAATCTTAAACAACGTTTGAAATGAGTGCAAATAGAAATAGGTATAGAATCACCTTAACAAATTTAGGTTTTCTTAAAGGATAATATTTATTTTGCATCCAATTTTATTTTTACATATTTCATAATAATTTTGGCATCTCGGAACTACTTTTATCTTGCTCAATTTGTTCGGATTTTGTTGTTCTTCACTTTAATGTCTCTTATAGCCCTTTTGGGTCTTTTAGGCATCTTTTTGATCAAAGGAGATAATACTAACTACAGGTTTCCAGTGTTTAGACAAAATTATAGGCCATTGATATGCTCCATAACATAATGATAACTCTTCACCTAACATTCAAGCTTGCAGTATCAACTTATATAAGCATCAATATCCTCCCTATGTTATTATATACAAGCCATTAGATGCTTATATAGGATCCTTGTTAAAACTCAAATTTTAACATTGGCAAGTTATTCCTTATAAATCAATAAAATGAACTTATGTGTAAAATCCGTGGTTTCAAACTTTAAATTCCTATTAGTATTGGTGATATAATGCCTTACATCCCATTGTGCAAATTCTATATTCTTCATCACCCTTAGGCATATATTGTCATTGGATTCGATCTTTACCTCTTTTTTCTTATATTAGATTCAATAAGGCAACTCGAATATCCTCTAGAAAATTGATCAAGCTTTTTATGCGGGGCTTTATAAATGAATCCAATAATGTATATGAAATGTTATTATGAACAATTTCACATTTTGGTCTTATTTTCACAAATGTCTTCATAAATGTCTGAGGTTCCTTTATTTTAAATTCATTTTATGCCTTCTTTGATAACTTTTTCAAGTGATCCATTATCTCATTGAACGCCACTTTTATTGTGTAACTAACAACTTACCAAAGTAAACTCTTATAGGTGTGACCTTTGCATAGTTTAGACAAATTTACATAGATATGTAAGGCACATTTTACATGCTTAACTTCTGAAAAGAGATTTTTTCAATGCATCTTTTATACCTTAATAATAAAAATAAAATAGAGGGCATAACCATATAATGTAAGTAAATAGTTCAAAGAACATATAGAAATGAACATAAACAATATGAACACTTAAGATCACTACTTATTAATCACTTATAAAAATCCATAGCTTTCTAGTTAAGTTTAGATCATCACCAAGAAGATTCAAAAATCAATGTTAAGATTGTTAATTATCTCCCTCAACCATGGCCCAAGATATAAAGAGCATATGGTTATTTCCATAACGACTAACTGTAAATGCTAAAGCATCTCCAAGAAATGTCTTAAAGAAACTTGCATCTAGAAAAATTATTTTTCTACTAAGAAAATCATACTTCAATGCATTAAATCTCACGTAGAACCTTTTAAACATTATTTATCCAAACTTCTTATCATATTTTGTTTAAATAATGAATTCTCTTCTTTATCAACTTGTCGAACTCATGTTTATAAGACTATAACTTCATATTATAACATTCTATAAATTGTCACATCATCACATTAGCTTCTCATTTAGCCCTATCACATTAGTTTTTAATCACCTATAATCTATACTTTCTCTAAAGTCTTCTATCATCTTACTATTGGCTAGTTTGAGTTCCCCCTAAACTCAAGTAAAAATCCATGTCCTAATAGCTTGCTTGTTTCTTTGCACTTTCTTGCAACTATGCTTGTTTTATAATATCTTCAAAAAAAATTATTTCCAATCTAGATAACATATACCATAAAGGGACATTGTGGCTCATAAACACCCTCTATTATCACACCATATCTTGCCATTGAAACATCATATCCATTTATAATTATAAAATTTTTTATTGCTTTTTAAACTACTTCTCATCCTTAAACTTCATACCAATTTCATGTTTAATATCCTTTATATTCACATTTAGATTAAACATAATGTATTTCTTCTTTATGACATATGTCTCATACTATCCATCAGCATTACAAATTAGTGATTGAACTTTAGCATTACTTTCCTCATATTTACTCTAACCATGTGAATTCTCTTCTTCTCTCTATGATTTTTTAAATAAGTCTCCTCTTTTTTGCAATCTTTCTTACTACATCTATCCTTATCCATAATACCATTGAATTCAAACCCATTACAAACTTTCTTGTATCATTTCTTCTCATTTTCTCTCATAGTAAGAAATTTTTCATCATCAATTGCATATATTTCATCTTCAAATGAATCATTTCTAAATTCACTGATATATGATAAAGAAATCTTCATCTTCTTATTCTATATGAACTTAGAATAACCCTTCTTCATTCACATTCATATTCTGTTAGGTATTAGTTTCACAATTATTGTTGACATTGAAATCAAAGTCTTAACAATCTATTATAAGATTCTCTTAATCATGTTTGTAATAAACTTCCAACTTTCTTGTAGTTCATTTCTTAGATGTGGTTAAGCATTGACAATATGTCCTTATCTTAGTGTAAGCTCACCTCTTTTAAGCATCTTATTGAGTCTTTAGAAAATTTGTAAAATATAGACACCACTTAATGTCCTTTATCCTCTAACACCTTTTTTAATACTAGAATGTTAAATTTCATCAATACTCATATCCTTCTTCTTTTTGATCTTGCCCCTAATACATTTGCTAGTGTCATTTCTTTCTAATATCTCACCATAGTGAAATTCAAAATTTACCATCTACATTAAAAATAATTAAAGTATTAGTTTGCAAGAAAACATATTAAACTTCATGAGATTGTAAAGCTCTCATCCAAGTTATAACCTCACTATTGCCAACCTATTCTTTTGATTCTCTCAAAAATTTTCATTCTCAATTCAAAAAAGAAAATTTAAAGTAATGGGATCATATTAAAAGATAGTCAATTTAAAACTTATGTCTTTTAGCTTACCATTGAAACTTACTATAAACCCTAAATATCATCTTAATATTTCAAACTATTAAGTTTGGATAATAATCACTTATTTGTGATGACATGCATACAAATAATACATAGAGCTCATCTCACCACTTACTAAGATGGAAAAGAAGACAAGTGTTCTTTATCAGTTTAGTGTATAGTGCCCAAGAAGAATGGAATTTGATTTCAAATAAAAATACCTAAAAATCATTGTTAGTCATAAATTGGCCTTAAAAGAGATAAGTTTAATTTGTCCCCACTAGCAGCTGCTGGTAATAATTAAGAATAGGTTTCTCTATAGTACACGTTTTCTCTAAAGGTACACAATATCATCCCACTAGAGGCCATACTTTCAATGTATTCTAGCTAAATTTGATAATAATCACTTGAGAGTATCATTTTCATTATAACTATTTCTAAGCTAGGCGCTTTTATTTTCTTTTTAAGCCTCTTAAAGAAGTTAGGGCCCTCAACCCGCCAGTTAGAGCTAACACCTCAATAAGAAATCAACTAAAATCCATAAATGGTGTATTACCTACTTTTACTAGGACAAGTTAACAAAAAATGAATTACAATTTTGAAGAGTACCTAAGATTTTGAGGAGTTGCAAAAGAGAAGGAAGGACAATAATGGCACTCACATTGGCATACAAGGATGAGGAATTTTGAAGGTTTGCAGCAAAAAAAAGAGATACTCGTGCAATGGCGGCTACTAAGGGATGTTGGTGGCAGTGGCAGCGACTCAGGTTAGTTGAAAACACTATTGCAATGGGAGATGTTAGTGGTGCAGTGGTGGCGATTTGGGTGATGATTTTAAGGTTACGAAGAAGATAATATGCAAATCTAGAGTTAACTTTTTTTTAATTTAATGATCTAACGCGTACCACATTTCTGCAATGTATTAAATAAGTCTAATGACATGACTTGTCACATCAACACTCATAACTACAAGGTTAACAGTCTGATAGAGTATTTTATTGCTATTTTTGACAATTTTAACTAGTATTATAAAATTAATTAAAGTTTGAGATTTTATTATAATTTATCTAACATTAAAATATAGAAATTGATATTTCATTATATTAGTTTACATATTTTAAACATATTTTTCTTAAATATATGTCTAAATGTATTTATTTATAAGGTTTTTAAAATTAAAATGTTGATGTAAATAAGAATGAATTTATTCATACTTAATGCATCTAATTTAAAGTTATTTTATATTTTTATTAATGTGTATAATAACATTTGTTTTCATCTTAATAAGAAATCAATACCTACTATAAATAACATATTTACTACAAGAATTATTTCCTAAATATCTTATATTTTAATTTATAAAATTTAAATTCTAAATATAAATTAGAACAAAACATTATGCATATACACAAACAAAGGACATGTTACTATAGTTATAATATCAATTATATTTTGTTATTTTCATGTTCATTTTAATGAAAATATTTCTAATATCTTATAATTATCATATTTTGGTAATTTTAAATTTAATAATTTTATATGATAAAAAGGATATATCTTTTTACCCAAATTAAATTATTTAAAATATTTTATAAATAAAAATTGAATATAAATATTAGAAATAACATATGTTAATATTTGTTTTTTTCGTATTTGTTTGTTTCTACAGCTTGCAATTGCGTATGAGTTTCAGTTATGTGTATGAGTGTTTTGTGAATGGATTATTAAATATGATCGGGGCGTGGGAATTTAAAATTGGATACACTGAAGTATTGAAATGTTTTCTTGGTGGCTAAAATTTTTTAGAAATTTTATTTATTAGAATTGTCTTGTTTTGTAAAAGAAAATTAAGCTGAAATTATGGGAAATTATGAAGTAGATTGTATTGTTGAATTTATATGTGTCCATTAATAATTACACACTGTGAATTCATTAAGTTTTATTCATTTGATTTTTCAGATTATTTGTTATTCTAATAATCATAAAAATTATATCAAAAATAACTCATTAAATTGCTAATTTGTTAATTCATTTATGTAAAACATATAATTTACTAATTATAGTTTGTATATCAAAAGCATTTAATGTACGATTAATCATTTAAACATAAGATTTAAAATATAATGAACTCATTTAATACATGTAATTGAGTTCAGAAAAAAAAAATTGCATTGTTGTATTGTTCATTGTTATCATTAGAAAATAATATTAAAATACAAAAAAATAAATTTTGTAAAAGAATATTTCTAACATAATGACAAAGTTGCAAATAAAATTCATTATCCTATCTTATGGGTAGTTAAATATATTGTAGAAAATAGTCTGTGTGAATTTTTCTTATTTCGTAGGCCTTTAAAAGGGTTTTAAAGATATGCCTTGATGTATGAGAGTATACTCATTACTCGATATAATGTGAAATTGTAAATGTTTAAGTAAAAAATTTTGCTTTTTACTTATGATAATAAAGTCACTTTTACAATATGTGTTATCATAATAAACAATGTAGGATAGGGATATGTTTATAATTGACTATTGATTTTTTATAATTGTGTTACGATTTTATATACATAAACTTTATTTTTAATATGAATTTATTAATTTAATGTCGTCATAGTCTACATTTATTTTTACAAATAAATGGAGAGAATTTCAAGAACTCCTGATAATTCAGTCACTTCAAGAAGATTCGATGAGAAAACTAGAGCTCATACTAAATTGGTTCCTAGAATGAAGAATCATAATATTTGTTTGTATTGTAACAAGCATTTGAAAGGTAAGGGACTCATCACATTAAAAAAAAAACATTTAGGTGGGATTAAAGGTGATGTAGAGCTTTGTAAAAAAGTTAGTTATAACGTAAAATGACAAATAAAGATTTTGTTTGAAAAGTATGAAAGAAAACAAAGACTAAACTACAAAATTGGTAGTGAAATTTTTTTTTCCAATGATCAGGATGATTGCAGAGATGTAGAAGGTAGTTTTCTTACCTAATAAAAAGGGAATATTGCACCTCATGTGAGAAAACAAGTATATAAACTTTTTGCATCAAGAATGACTCCTAAAGCTTAACCTTTAACTCATAGTGCCTTACAGTCTAAAAAACAACTCATATTATGGATATGAGAATAACTCGATGGTGGTATGATTCAAGTATATCATTTAATATTGTCTAGTCTTATTATTACCAACCTATGGTGGATGTTATTGCATTTATAATATAAGATATAAAGCTACTTCAATTAATGAATATAGAGATAAACTTCTTAGCAACTCTATATATGAAATAAACAATTATTTAGATGAAAGAAGAATGACTTGGGCAACTTATGAGTGTTTAATAATATTTAATGGTTAAACAAATAGAAGATAAAAGCATATTATCAATTTTTTGTTTACTCTGCCAAGTGGATAATGTTTTTGAAGTTTATTAATACATCTGCCCTTATTAGAAATGTTGATGCTCTGTTTCAAATATTTAATGAAGTTGTAAATGGAATTGAACTAAAAAAATATTGTTCAGGTCATTACTAACAATGATCTTGTGATACATGCGTTAGGAATATACAAATTAAATCCTTATTTTTAATTTTCAATTTATTAATCAATTTAGTATATAGCAAAATAGAGTTGATCCCATGAGAAAAGTTAATTTATTAATTTATTGAATTAATTATAATAATTTTTGTTAAAAAATTTCCAACAAATCAATCTATTTCTTTTTTTTTTAAGAGATGATTTCTAATAATTTCACTTATATGAAAGAAATTATGTCCTAAAGGAGGAAACATGATCAATGTTATCTTAAAGGAAAAACATGATCAATGCACTAACACAAATGTCTTCTTAGACCAAAATTAAATAAGATACAACAACTTACGAAAGTAAACTTCTAATAGATTCTTAGAATCACAAAATCAATATTTAAAAGCTTGAAAATTACTTTCTTTGTCAAAGTGTCGTAATTATTCAAAATATATAATGATGAAATCAAATTATACAAATCTGAAATTTTCAACTATAAGACATGTAGATATGAACATATAATTGATTATTAAATGCATAAATCCAAATCAAAATATAAATCTAATAATCTTATTTTGTCTATATTAAGTATAAAACTTCCAATTTAGCTTTAAGAGAGAATTATATCAACTAATTTAGGGTGTCCACATTCATCCAGCTAACCTTACGTGGAATATTAACTTTATCAATAACCTAAAATTAGGAAAAATCTAAAACCATATCAATAATAATGAAACCTATACATTTAACTAAACCAATACGTGTATTAAAAAAAGGAGATTTGAGGTTCAAATTGAGTTAAGAAATCAAAGAAATAAAACATAAATTGGGTTGCCTCTCAAGTAATGCCTTTGATTTAAGTCATTGGCCCGACGTCCTTCTCCACTGTCAAGGTTCCTCTAGCAAAATTTCTTCGAACATCATTACTTCAACATGATCATAATACAACTTCAGCATGTGTCCATTCACCTTAAAAAAATATGTTAGTTTGTAGGATTTTAATTTCTACTGCATCATGCTTAAAGACATTAGTAACCAGAAAATGACCTAACCATCTAGATTGAAGTTTACCAGAGAACAAATTTAGCTTAGAATTATTTTTATGATGTTATGGAAAGAGAGAATGAAGCAATCAAGGCCAATATAAAAAATAAGACTTTTTTTGTACATATCTTATCTTGCAATCTTTAATAAGAGATGAGAAAAGCAATGTTACTCTCTATTGTTTGTAGCTATGGCTTTTTTGAATCTTAGTGCCTATTTTTAACTAAGTTTTACAAAGAATGTTAAAGTTAATATGAGAATGATATTAGCTACTGATGAGATGATGTAAGATCGCTTAAGCTTACAAATGAAGGTTTATAAGGATGTTTTTGGTAATTGTGGGATGTTTATTAATATTCATCAAAGAGATAAATTTAATGCAAATATGTATTTTTCACTTTTGTTAGTCGTTGAGAATTAATCATCATTTTATTTTGTTTATAAGGTTACTTTTATTATGTTACAATTGTTTGATGAGACCAATCCAAAATTGGTGTTCTTGAATTGCAAAAAGTTTGCAATTTAAATTTTGAGTCAATGTCTGAGTGAAACAGGGTGTGAAAAAAATTAAAACACATTTGGATTCATCCATTTCAAAAAAAGGTATAAATTAGAATATAAAATATTAAACGACTTACTCTTTATTTGATACAATTTGAAGCTCCCATAAATGTGTGTTATTATCATAAGTTGAATTTTTCTTTGTAATTTTTAATAATTTAATTTTATTTGTTTATTAGAAATCTTAATAAAACAATTAGTTTTGTAAATCTAATTAGCCTCGACAATATTTATCTTTTAGTGGATTAGTTTTTGAGAAATTGAGTTTAATAGATGAGAGTAACCTGGAAAATAATCTTGGATAAGAAATCATTGATCCAAGAAATCATTGACATATCATTTGGTGCAATGATTTGAATAATGGTGATGATTGTACTAAATGAGAATCAAGGTCAATGCAGTTATAACCTGTAATTGATCGAATGATGTTTCAAGTTTTTGTTTCTTCCTCTTCCTTTAATCTTACTTATATTTGATGTGTATGTTAAATTCTATACATGCAATATAATTGTAAACATTTTATTTCAGGTTTCACTTCTAGTTGGTTCTTTAACACGAACTTTTGTTGTAAACTGTAATTGTTAAAAAGTAATAGATATTTATTTTTATTTAAAATAATTATTATTTATTATATAATAAAATTGTAATATTTTAAATATTTTGTTATTAATTTTATGTTTGTATGATGATTAAATGATATTAATTTTATATTTTTATGATGATTAAATGATCTTTTTTATGATAATTGTAGTTATTATTTATATGTAAAATATGTGAAAATTAATGTTAATAAAAATAAATAAATCGTTATAATTTTAAAATTTTATTGTTATAATTTTTGAAAACAGAGTTGATATAATATTATAAAATATAAAATACAAAATACTAATGAATCATCATCCAGTAATGACATCTGAAGTGCATTATGTAGAAGCTTCATTTTCTTTTTACTGTGATAATGTTGTCGTCATGAATTAGCAAAGCTTCCATTTTATTTATAAAGACATGTTGACAAGGTCCTTTCTTTCCTCATTTCTTCATTTTTAATCTTTCTTTTCTAAAAAATTCTTTATGTTTCTTGAGTTTCATGCAATCCATGTTTAGAAGCAAATGGGAAAGAGTTCACTCTCTTTGCCATTATATTTCTTACTCACTCTCTTTGCCATTATATTTCTTACATTTCTCATATACAGTTAGTCTTTTATCAACCTAACATCATGTGAAGGCTTTGCATATGAGGTTTGAGTATTTTCCTAAAGGCACAGACTAAGGATGAAGGGATCAGTTGTTAGTTCATGTAGACTCATGAGTAGTTTTAGAGCTAGTTCAGGTTGTAGAACTATCCATTCTTAACTATGGTATATTAACACCTCCCACTCAACTATCATGGTTGGTTGCACTAAATAAATAATATTTTGATGTATTTATAAAAACTAAAAGGAAGTATTATGCATGTATATAATCTATGAAGAGTATAAATTTAAATTTAATATCAAATAATTCAATTTTTAATTTATAATATTTGAAAGAATCCCAAAAGAGAACTAAATAAAATTTTGACTAATAAATTTTTGAGTAACTCTATATAATATATTAACAATTTGTCAAAATAATATTATTAAATAAATTGTAGGCTTATTTGACAAAAGAAAAAAAAAATTACACCTTTCTATTTAAGCTTTTTTTATCTCTTGAAATCTTTTTTTCCAAAAATATCCTTATTGATTTATTATGAATTTTCTCTTATAACTTTTCATCTCTTGAAATTCTTATCCTTATTGATTTATTATTTTTAGTTGGTTACAAACTTAACACGCATCATCACAATCTATATCAAATTAAAATATGACTTAAAATATTTGCAAACTCAAATAACACTACTTAGAGGTTTAAAACAAGGCATTTGGTCCTCACGTGATGTCACTTTGTACTATAATATACACCTTAATCTTGTTTTACAAAATCAAATGCCAACTCAACATTTTGTCAAATAATGGCAAATCTATTTCAACTTGAGAGGATGATAGGATAATATTAATCATCTATGGAAACCCACCAAATCTAACGTAATCATATAAACAAGCTCCAATTTTGTTTATACAGCAACTAATCCATTAACATTTAAGACACATCAATGGAGAAAATCCACAACAATGACTAGAATTTGCAATTATTCACTGAAACAAAACATTAATATTATAAAGAGACAATGCTCAGCTCACAAAAGGTTTCAGGTAAATCGTCACACAGTTTATGGATGCCCTTGTCAACACTATCAACATGTGTCATATGTTTATGTTTCCTTAGCACATACTAAGAACTGAAATGTGATAAAATTGCTATAAAGCCCTTGACTCCATCTAAAGAGCCACATAGTTCCTTTACGCTGTGTTTGGTTGCTGTCTCCAGTAGTTGGAGGCGGAACGGAACAGGACGGAACAGAACAGAAATTTCTGTCTTCGACTCGAGGACAGAATGTGTTTGGTTGCAAATAGTACAAATGACAAATATGCCCCTGGTCCTTAATATGATTAGAAATATGTAATTCATTGATACTTTTATTATGAATGGATTGTAATAATAAATTTTAATAATAATAAATACATTTTATATAATAATAATAATAATAATAATAAATACAAATTATATAATAATAATAAATTTGAATAAATTGTAATAATAAATTTGAATAAATTGTAATAATATATTTGAATAATAATAAATAAAAATTATATAATAATAATAATAATAATAATCATCATCATCATCATCATTTTGAGTAATAATAAATACAAATTATATAATAATAACAAATAAATTTGAATAATCATAAATTATTATTATTATTATTATTAAATATAATAGTAAAAATAGTGGCTAGACTGTTGGAGGCAGGACGACTTGTCCCCTGTCCTCCCTTTTTGGGGAGGACAGAAATTTGTGTCCCTGTTTTCCGAAAATAGGAGACGGGGTGCAGAGATAAGAAGTAAACACCCAAAGAGACAGGATTTTTCTCTCTTGTCCACTGTCTCCGGGAACAGGGACACTATCCAAACGCTACGTAAGAAACCCCATGTCGCGATTATTGTGAGGCCCTCTCTTCAACTGAATGGTCAAGACCCACTTCCGATTTTTACTGTCCTCTATTTAATTGTTCGTCTGTATCTATTCTTTAGTGTCTAATTTCTTGTACCATACCGATTAGAAAATGGCATAAAACAAGAGACCGCATGTAGCGAGTTTAACTATTAATCTGTACTGGCCTATTTCATATCGTATCAACCAGTACGGATGGTATTTATAATACATATTGTATATCGGCTGGTATTCGAAAATTTTAAAACTCTTGGCTATATCTGTAAAACAAATCCTAAGGTCCTGTTTAGTTGGATGTTAATTAATAGAATGGAATGTAATAGAATGAAAGAGAATGAAATGGTTTATAATGGAATGAAATGCAATATAGTAAAAAATTGTTTGGGAAGGATGGAATGGTTCATAATGTAATATAGTAAATTATTGTTTGGAAGATGGATGGAATGGAATGGAATGTATAATAAATAACTTTTATATCCTTATATTAACATAGTTGTTGTAGGAGGTTTATTATTTTATTATTAATGATATAAAAATATTAGTATTAATTATTTAATAAATTTTATTTTATTTTATGTGATTTATATTAAAAATAATTTATTTA
>JANTNU010000001.1:18267137-18300224 GCA_024752395.1 Erythroxylum havanense
TACCACAAAATATCCAATAGGCCAGTACCAATTGATAACAATTTCGGTACCGAAAATCGACCGGTTCGCCACTTGGCAATTTTTTCGGGTCCGGGAATTTTCTCCGGAAAATTTTAGAAAAATTCCTAAAAATTCCTTAAAATATAAAACAGTCAATGGATCACTCAGAATAATTTTTCAAACCTAATAGCTACGTTAACGACAATAAAATTGCCTTAGGCACAAAAACCGGGAATGTCATGTATGCATGTACAGTAATTTCATGTGCACAGATTTCACTGTTCACTACTACCAATATGCATGGACAATACTAATAAATCCCTAGCAATCTCATCCTATGCTAATTTACTATTTTACCCTTCCTGTCGAGGGTGGGATGTTACAGAAACTTTTTTTAAGATTCCTTTCGATAGACTAGATAGAAGCCAACCTAGTAAGGTTTGAGCTTGTTTTCTCCAAATTAGAAAGTCTAGATTGGGAAGGCTTACATTTTCCGTGGATTTAGGACTTGGATGATGAAGTGCCTTAGACATGGTATGCTTCCATCAATTAATCCTTCAATATAGTTTGCCAAAATGAGTGTTACAACTTGGGCTCGCCGGACTCTGCAGTTATTCAACTCCAGTTTTGTGGGAAGGGTGAGGTTGAAATTTGTGAAAGAGAATTGTGATGAGGACGATATAGAGCCGAGGTCACTCATTTTGAAGGATTAGCTTTGATACCAAGTGTGAAAATGATGACAGAGTATAATGGTATCAGGGTGTATGAGAGCAGGAAGTTAGGGAATGATAAACCAGAAGCTATGCTCATTCAATCATCAAGAGGGATAATAAATACATATCATTATAACAAACTATAACCTATCAAAGGATAATTATACAGATTACAGGACAATAGTACAAGATATCAAAACAAAATTACGTATTCCTTTCCTCACAATCGTCCGCCGCTTGTCTTGGATTCATTGGTCTTGAATTTTTTGTTTCTCTAACAGTAATGACTTAAAGGAGGTTTGCAAGAAACTGGATGATATAAATATGCATTAACATTATTTACTTATCAAAATTGCTTAAGTTTGACTACTAGGCGTCATTACCGAATAGACAAAAAGTTGTATCTTCTTAGTTTCCAATATCCAAGGAATATTCCAAATTTATGCAACTCAGCGTCAAAGGACTTATGTAATTCTGAGTTTTGTTTCTTTTCCTGTATCCTGAACTTATAACGACACTTCATTTTCCAAGATACACAATTACACTATACAGAGTAGTGGTTTGCCAAATGCAGATTCTTGAGCTGATTACAAAGATAAGAGAAGAATGCACCTAGGCCTCTTGAGATTTACATGTAAACAAGTTGGAATTACATTTTAACCTTGTAATATATTTACATTTTAATTTTTTAAAATTATATTGTTCACAAAGTTCTATAAATCATACTTCATTAATTCTTTTTTTAAGTTAGGAGCCATATTAATCACTTAGGCAATCCACATACATGGATCTCAAATGTCTAGAACCACAATATAGTGGACCATTACAACTTGTAATGGTAACTATATTGAATAATTAATATTTTAGTTTGCATGTTACCAGTGCATATATCATTTAGAAATGAGGATGCTTTTGTATTTGGTTCATTAAGTAAATAATAGACCTAAAACCAAAACAATAGGAGAACATCTCTCATTCTTTAAGTTGTCTACACATAGAAATAACATTTTGAAGGGCCATTGCAAGACTATAACTTGCCTCAACATATAGAACTTCAAAAGTCTAGTTTAATAGTTTAGCTTAGTTGAAGAAATCTATGCCTTTTGAAGATTGAACATAATCCTTAAGTAGCTTAAAGTCCAATATTTCCACTTTATTTCTCTCTTCTTTTGTTAGTTTGTTCTGAGATGAAATTCTGTTCATATTATTTTCTTTACTGAGAAACAATTTGCATACTTTAGAAAATCCTACTTTGATCGAATTTACTTTTGTTTTATGCTTTATTGTATAAGGACACTTCTATTTTTAGTTTACAAGTATCAACTTTAATAATAATGCATTGTGTACAACTTTGTCAACTTCCATTCATGCTTTGATCCTTTCCCAGTACAATTGGCATCTGACTACAGGCAAATTGACATTGTCTTCATTTCCATGAGGCTGTTATATGTCTTTTAGGAATCATAATAAATCAATGTGCAAATTGAGGTTATTTTATAACAAGGAGGTTAAATTGGAACATGATTGAGTTATAAAAGAGAGTCGGTTAGTATTTTTCATAGCATGGACCTAAATTTTGTGAGTTATAAGCATATTTGTGAGATAAGGATAGAATTAACGGTATAAACAAGTTAACAAACCTTACTATAGAGTTCCTACCTTCCATTGTGAATCAAATAACATTTATATAAAATTAATTAATTTTTATAAAGATTCACAAGATAGTTAATGTTTATGTGACAAACAAATTAGATGAACCTATAGTATCTCTTGAAATATTATGAATAACTTATAGAAAAATATGAGTAATGGGTCTGGTGTTGAACTAAATATTAGTGATAGGCCATGAGCAGTCGGTAGTACGAAGGATAAGAAAATTGTGTTCATGAGGAAAATGATAAAGATTGTCATTACAAAGCTGAGAGTAGTTATAAAGATGTAGTTGATAATGAAGACATCAAAGATGAAGAAATCAATAATATTATAGTGGATCTAATTCAAAATAACGAAGATATTAAACATAGAAATGATGAAATTAGTGATAAAAATATAGAATAAGACTACGCATAACATGAAGGAGTTCTTTATACTTTCAATGTATAAATTTTAGATGGCCATCAACCATTAGCAAAAAATTCAAAAAATTATAGAAGTTTTCTTGACAATAATGACAATCCAATAGTGAAGAACCTAGTGAACAACTAAGAAAATTATCTACGAGTGTCAGGCATACAAATTTGATGGTGTCAAAGAATTTAAAGTTGTAGTTATAGACTATGCAGTGGCTATTGAGTTTAATATGCAGTAGAAAAGGAATAAGTCAAAGATGATTAGGACTAAGTGTACAAAAGGATGTAAATAAAAGTCATATAATTCATATGACAACTGATGTGTTCTTCAAAACCAAAACCTATAAGGCAAAGCATAGTTGCTTCACTACAAACAAGCCACAAATGGTTTACGAAAAGTTTTTTTATGCGGAATTTTAAGGAGAAAAATTTAGAGAACTTAAGAATTTCAACTGATAAGATAATGGAGGAATGCAAGGAGAAGCTTCACATTTTTTTCAATTAAAATATGTGTAAAGATTTAAAAAAATGACAGAACAAAAGAGTATGTAAATGAATATTCAAAGACACAAGGATATATACACAAGTTAAAAGTTAGTAATCTTAGTTCAAATGTGGAGTTTCAGTTGTCAAGGAATCATGTGCCAACATTAATCCAATTCAATATTTTATATTTTAAAGCTATAAAAAAGGAATGGAGACATTTGAGACTAATAGTTAGGATGGATGGTTGTTGTTTTCTCAAATTTGAGTCTTAAGGGGAACTCATAAATGTAGTGGGGAGAGAAGGAAATGGAGGCATATATCTAGTAGCATGAGCTATAGTAGAGGTTAAAAACATTTGAATCTAGAGTTAGTTCTTAACCTTATTGCCATTCAACTTACAATTGAATGATGGAAATGATTTAACATTAATTTTTAACATTCAAATGTAAGTTTCAATTGAGTACCATCTTATACATACATACATACATACATATATATATATACTTTTTTTGTTTGAACTTTTAAGGTCTCATAAGCGTTACTAAAACTATATTGTCAAATGTTATTCATTCATAGAATGTACAAGACATATTTACCACAATTGGCATGACGTACAAAGTGGCAAATACTTAAAAAAGCAATTATGGGTATGTGCATAGTTAATTTATATTAAATATTTCAATGAACAATTGAAGAAACTAGACAAAATCAAATTAGGATATGTTGTATCCTTACTTGATACCTCAAAGAGTGTTAGGGAATAAGTTACTAGTCATTTGAATCCAATTGCTCAATTATAGCTAATAATATGAGTGAGATATTTAATGCTCGGATGATACCAATAAGAGATAATCTAACAATCACTATGATTAAACTATAATGACTATGGTCATAAGGAGACACGTAGATAAGAGAGAATGTATTCAAAGATGGAATATAGAAATAATACCTGTTATGGTTAAGCAAATGGAAAAAAAAAAAAGAAGAAGAAGAAATTGTAATAGAGATTATGAAATGGAGATAGAGCTTATAAGGTATCAAAAGGGAATGGAATGCACACTTTTAGGCTTTGTAGGGACCAAATGTATACATGTAAATTATAGAAACTTTTTGGTTACCTATGTAATTAAGCATATTATAAGTGCTATTTATCATATTAAGCAAAAAATTAAAGCATTTGTTGGTAGTTACTACAAAAAAAGATAGATTTTCACATTTTGATCAATATATGTTGCAACTAGCAAGAGGAGACATATTATGGCTACCTGTGAATTATACGCAAATTAGCCCCTACAAAGAGAGTGACGTCAAGAAAAGTTGAAAAAAAATAAAGGATAAAAATGAATCAAATAAGATGAAAAACTAGATAAATTATTCTAAAAAGGGTCAAACACGATATATATATAAAGAGAACACTAATCACAATAACAAAAGATGAGACAAAGCAATAACAGTTATAGATAATCAAAAACCAATCAATATAAGTTTCAAAATTGAGTAGAACTTAACAAAAGTATGTGTAACATTATGCATTATAACAATTTTATTTTTTATTGCTATAAGTTCAATACTTAGGTGATAGAGCAGTTTCATCATCATCAAATAAGATACCCTCATAGATATTTAGATGGACTATTTATTATATCTTTTGAATACACTTAAATTGATAATGCATTGTTTATATGATATATCTGAAATGGATATTAGGGCTTCAAATATCATAGCAAATCAGTTTAGTAGCTCTACAATACACCAAATAAAAAAAGAAAATGTGGAGATGTTGATCTAAGAAAATTCAAGTCAGATTCCAACTAAGAGGCCTAAGGTTTAAAAGGAACCTCCATATAACATTTAACAATTATAGACTTAATTGAGTAAGAGAAGGGCAACCATAAGAGTTATTCAATCATCAGTAGAACAACTTTCTTAGTCAAATGTGCAACAACCAAGTAATTTGTGACTACCAATAAATATCAGTGTTGTAGTTGTAAGCATAAAGTATGATAAATAATTTGAATTGTGTTTTAAGTTTTTTGGTGGGATGTATCAATGTGAAATATATCAATTTTGTAAATGTATACATGTTTATGCTATAAAATGAAATTTTGGTGGGATGTATCGGTGTGAAATATATCAATTTTGTAAATGTATCAATATAACATGTTTATGCTATAAAATGAAATAAATCCATACGTTGATATTATGAGTAATCCAAAAATAGTTTCAGTTTTGTAAATGACCATATTATGGGACAATAGGGTCAAAACTTTGGCCATTTGAACCATTATGCCAGATAGATTATTTTTCAAACTTTGGGAACATTACAATATTAAATTATTGGAAATTTTATGTCATCTTGAATTGTTACGTACAAAATATTAGAAACAAATCAAAGCAATAAGAATATAAATGAAAAAGGAGATGTCAAAATAAGTTTGTTAATAGTTCATACAACACCATTAGAACAAGACAACTTACAGTCTATAGCGATTTTCATATAACATAATTCTCAAGTACTTTCATAACAACCATAGCAACTCTTATAATAATATTTACTAATATTTGGTCTCTAACATCTAATTATTTAGTTTCTTTTAATGACAAAGTAATGTCAACCCTCATATTCTTAACTTCATCTTCAATTTCTTAATTTTGTTTGCTTTTATTTTACTCTCCTTTTTAGGAACCATCTATTTCTTTTTTTAATTTGCAAATTACTTTAACATTTTTTAGGAAATTTCTCATCATACGATATGAAGTATTCACATTTTCTTAGTTGCAAGGACATGAACCCATACAGGTTAACGATAAAAAAGAACTTTTATCTGCATATAAAATTTCGGTTAATAAATAATTGGTCAACTAGGTAACTTAAACATCTTCTATAAGGGAAATGATCACTCTTAAACATTTAACCCATAATAATACATGATTTTTGCATTTTTCATGGATATGTTTCGATATACAAATTTTTCAACTCACAATATAATCTTGAGCATTATAGAAATACAAACATCTTTTAACTAATAAGATAATGATATATTTCATTTACAATTGAAGCAACTGAATAATTTTGCTAATATATCCTTAAAGATAAATTCAACCTTGTGAAAGTATGGCAAGTGCCAAGCAAATAACAAAATCAAAGCATCTCTATGAAAATATATAAACCAACTGTAACAAACAAGAAATTCTTTAATTTTATCTTCTTAAGACGAGATTAAAATGTCCATACTACCTAACAAGACAATTTGTAGTTTTTTAAAACATTAACAAAGCAACAACATTTGTTACCTAAGTATAGTATAGGGCAATTTAAGGGTGAGCCTTGGAACAATTAATAAAATTGCTTCTTTATGATCATAAAGTCACAGGTTCAAATTACAGAAATAGTCTCTTTGTAAAAATATAAAGAAAATGTTGCATATATTGTGACTCTCCCTAAACTCCTACAAAGCGGGGAGCTTTGTGCATCGAGTACATTGACTATAATATAGGGTAATTTATAATAATGTTTAATTGTCCAAAGAATAGGCACAACCATTATATATCATAAGGTGCAAAAAAATCAAAAAGGTAAAAACCTCAAGTATACAAATAAAAAGAAATAATGTATGCTTCTAGACAAGTAAAAGAATAAAATCATAAATATGCACATGAATTTCATAATACACCAACTTAGTGAAAGATAAGGCTCCAAAGAAAAAATTCATGCCAAACTCTCAAAAGTAATTTTGATTCACTAACTTTTTAAAATAATCATAAAACTAAGTTGAATTCCAAAAAACTAAAAAGTAATTTCTTAGTTTCAATTGACAAAACAAAATGGGGTTTGTGGTTAATTAGCTAATGAACTAAAACTAACAAAGAGTCAAAATAAATCAACTGAATATAAAGAGTGAGAAATTCAATTGTGCTTAACTCCAATTTAAGGGAAATATCTCATCTAATTGTAGCATTGATCGTTGATTTAAAAAAATTATTTTTACAATTTAAGCAATTAGTATATTAGGATAGTTATAATAATCTAAAGTAAGTTGTTCAAACTGAGCATTTAAACAAAAACTTACCATTGGGTATAATAGTGTTCTATATCAATTAAATGATAGAAATAAACTTAGTGAAAAAGTTTAAAGCTTAAATTAAATATGGAGATTGCTACAACTATTCAATTTAGTTTTTTTTGTTTCTATTAGGTTAAATATAAAATTTCATAAATAATATATTTGCTACTTATATCATTCATTCATAACAATTACGAATCACTAAATTCATGAATAGTTGTAGAATAATCAACATCAAATTAATTTATTAGATCAATCAATATTAATTATTCATGAAATATAAGAACATAAAATAAGAAATACTTAAATTAAAACAAAAATCTAAGTTTAGAACAAAACCTCACAAAATTATAACTAGATTTTTTAATCTCATTGAATCATAATATTTTGATCTAGTCACACATAGCCATTATTTAAACACCAAAAATAAATGAAAAATTAAGAATATAAAGAAAAACGAAAAAGAGTAATATAAAGAAGTGAATGTTATGTTTTTCTTCCTTCTTTTTCCTACCGAGAAATTAATTTTTTTCAATATTTAAGAAATTATTTTCTAAACAAACTTTAATCATGATCTCTCCTTATCAACTGTAGTAATATGTCATCATTTTTTTTCCAAAATTCATTGCTTTGACAAATAGTGTTTCAATTTGAAGCAATCTCAACTTGTCACCTCCTAAAAAAAGATTGCTTTACTGCACAACACTTTCTACTTTGCAAAGGGTTTGGGAAGGATCATCAATTGTACGCAAACTTTCCTTTGTATTTTACAAAGAGGATGCTCATGTAATTTGAACTCATAACATTCTAGTTATAAAGGAGTATCTTTACAAATTGTTTCAAAGCTCACTCTCAAATTTTAATTTCACCAATTAAGCATCAAAATCAATTTAAAAAAAGAAATAAGTGCAATTAACATAACCAAATTATATCTTATCAAACATCCCCAACAACTATAAAATACCTAATTGGAAATATGGACGAGGAAGTCATGGTCACAAATGAAGAGAAGAGCACCAAAAACTAAGGTCAAAAATAGAAAGAAGAGAAGTCATGACAGGAAATAAGAGCAGCAAGAAAACTCTAGAGTTTCATATATTTAAGATTCACATCAACTACTTATTTGATTAACATAGACGCTTACTCTTAAGAAAACATTTAACAAAGCATAACTAATAAAAATTTAGGACTTTGTTAATTTAAAAATAATATTATATAATTTTTAAAACGCTAAAATCCTTTTTTAACATTAAAAAAAGGTTTAAGAATTAAAACTTACTTTCAGAGTAACCTTAAACATTAGGTGGTTTAGGTTTAAGAAACACCATCACTGGTAAAACTTCTACGTTGTAGGCATCATGGCAATTTGAGCAAGGTGTGATTGGAGTCTAGAAACAAATTATACAGGCAAAATATGGGAATGGTCTTTTCTGCACTTGTCTTTTCTGCACTACTCTTTCTCAAAAACAAGTTCCCTTTTATGAAAGAGAATCATATCACCAAGAGGTAAGCTTAACAAGGTCTAAAATGGAGTATAAGAGATGGGAAATGAATTGGATTTTGGCTAGACAGCTGTATTCTTTTGCTTTATTTATATACTACACTACCCTCTAGTAATGCTGAAATTGTTCGGTAAACTTGAGGTCAAAGTCTAAACATCCATTCTCCTTAACTAATCACAGTACAAGACATAAGCTTTTTAAGACTGGGACAAAATCCTCTGTCTAATTTTATGGTGTCTTATTATGTCCAGTGAATCTCAGTCATTTATTTATGCGAGACCCGCATTTATTTATGCGAGATCCACGTGAGACCCACATAAATGAATGACTGAGATTCACTAGACATAATAAGACACCATAAAATTGAACAGAAAATCTGAACTCTTTATAATGACTGATTCAGATGTACAGAAAGCCTGGGTGCACAATTATCAAACACTCGTAGAATGTGGAATATTTAGGCAACTGTGGACACTGTTCAAGCATTGGTTAACGGTGACTGGAATTTCAAAAACTGAGCTTAAGATTTTTAAGAATTGCAGTAAATAAATCTGAATCATCCGTAATTCTTCATAATTTGCACAATTATGTGGTGCATACATATTCTACTTTACAGTAGTTCCATTGAGTTTGAGTCTCTGTCATGACTCACGACCTTAACTTTCCGAGGCCCATGCTCACATCTGAAACTTGTATCTGGGCTTTATGCTGTCTCTTTGTATCGAAGCTCCTGTGCTAGGCTTGAAATCGCTTTCACAAGTTGATCCACAACCACTACTCCATTCTCCACCAATCCCATCTCACCTTATGGTCTGCAAGAATCCAAAATCTGAAAGCCGTCACTGCTGAGCTCTCTCTACTGTTTACCTTGTGAAGAAACAGCATAATTTTGCTAATCTTGTTTACTGCTCCTAAGCTCTGCTTTGGGAACTATGATGTATCTGTTCAGCTCAACGACGATGTTTTAGGCCTGATTGTTTTCAAGTCGGGCCTCATGGACCCATCGTCCTCTCTTAGCTCCTGGAATGAAGATGATGATTCTCCTTGTTCATGGAAGTTCGTACATTGCAATCCAGTTACTGGTAGAGTCTCCGGAGTGTCGCTTGATGGGTTGGGGTTATCAGGAAAACTGGGTAAAGGGCTCCAAAAGTTACAGCATTTGAAGATATTATCACTTTCACAGAACAACTTCAGTGGTACTATTAGTCCTGAGCTTGGTCTCAATTTCAATACTGGTCTTGAAAGGCTTAACCTGAGTCACAATAGCCTTTCAGGTCTGGTTCCATCTTCTCTTGTCAATGGCAGTTCGATTAAATTTCTTGATCTCTCTGAGAACTACCTGTCAGGTGCACTCCCTAATGACTTTTTCCAGAACTGTACCTCGCTACGTTCTCTTTCTTTAGCCGGAAATGTGCTACAAGGATCCTTACCTAGTATGGCAAGTTGCTCTTCTTTGAACAGTCTTAATCTCTCAAACAACCAATTATCCGGTAACCCAGAATTGTCTTCTGGAATTTGGTTGTTGAAACGACTTCGAACTTTGGATCTCTCGTATAATTCATTTTCCGGATCTGTGCCATATGGGGTATCAGTAATTCACAACCTAAAAGATCTCAGGTTACAGAGTAACAAGTTTTCAGGAACAGTTCCTGTAGATATTGGTTTCTGTCCGCACTTAATAATGTTGAATTTAAGTGACAATCTTTTCAGTGGATCCTTGCCTGAGTCCATGCAAAAGCTAAGTTCCCTCAGCTATTTTAGCTTATCAAATAACATGTTGACAGGTAATTTCCCTCAGTGGATCAGCAAACTTCAGAATCTTGAATTCTTAGACTTGTCAAGCAATGAACTGACTGGAAGCCTCCCACCATCAATTGGCAACCTGAATTCCCTTAAGTATGTGAGTTTATCCGATAACAAGCTGACAGGTGACATTCCTCCAACTATAGTTCACTGTACCATGTTGTCGGTAATTCGAATGGGAGGTAACAGCTTTACTAGTAGCATACCAGAAGGGTTGTTTGAGCTTGGCCTGGAAGACGTAGATTTCTCAAACAACAAACTGGCAGGTTCGATCCCACCTGGTTCAAGTAAGTTCTTCGCATCAATTCGCACATTGGACCTTTCAAGGAACAACCTTTCTGGACATGTTCCAGAAGCAATGGGTCTCTCCTCCAGTCTGAGATACCTAAACATATCCTCGAACAACCTTAAATCAAGAATGCCACCGGAGCTTGGTTACTTCCAAAACCTAACCGTTGTGGACCTTCGGAACAGTGCATTGCTTGGTTCAATACCTGCGGATATATGCCAGTCTCGCAGTTTGAGAATTCTCCAGTTGGATGGCAATTCATTTACTGGCCCCATTCCTGAAGAGATAGGGAACTGCTCCTCTCTCACCTTCTTGTAAGGCTCATACTAGTTTTGTTTTTCACTTACATCACATCTCTAGGGAAAACATTGTTTTTTGAGGACACAACAGATCTTAAGTCGAAAAAGATGAAGTGAAAGAAAAGAATTAACTAAAGCTTATCTATCCATTTAGAACTGCTATTATGGTGGCCTTTTTAAGTGATGTCCTATTTTGCTTATCTGATCATCCTACCTTTCGTTGTTTCCTTAATACTCTTTTCCTTCTTTCTGTTGTTACTTAAAGGAATGCGTTAGTTCATTTATCTATTCAAATTTCTGCAGGAGTTTGTCCCATAACAATCTAAGTGGGTTTATCCCGGAGTCAATATCAAAGCTGCACAAACTTCAGATTCTGAACTTGGAATTCAATAAACTGAGTGGAGAAATACCACAAGAGCTTGGAGAATTGGAGAATCTTCTTGCCGTCAACATATCCTATAACATGCTAACAGGCAGGCTTCCAGTTGGGGGTATATTTCCAAGCTTGGATCGCAGTGCTTTGCTGGGTAATTTAGGACTTTGTTCACCCTTGTTGGAAGGACCATGTAAGATGAATGTACCCAAGCCTCTAGTCCTTGATCCACATGCCTATGGTAACCAAATGCACGGTCATAGGCCAAGAGACGAGTCCTCCTACTCAAAAAGGCTCCATCACCAGAGGTTCTTCAGTATTTCTGCTATTACTGCGATTTCGGCAGCTTTGTTGATTTTTTTTGGAGTTATGGTCATAGCCCTGCTGAACCTATCAGCTAGGAGAAGGTCAACCTTTGTCGAAAGTGCCTTGGAAAGCAAGTGTTCCAGCTCTTCCAAGTCCGGAAGTCTAACCTCAGGAAAACTTGTTTTCTTTGACTCAAAGTCATCACTTGATGGGGTTAACAATCCAGAATCACTCCTTAAAAAGGCTGCTGAGATTGGTCAAGGGGTTTTTGGAACTGTTTACAAGGTTCCATTGGGTTCACAAGGAAGAGTGGTAGCAATCAAAAAGCTGATAACCTCAAACATAATCCAGTACCTGGAAGATTTTGATCGAGAAGTTCGAGTTCTGGGAAAAGCCAGGCACCCAAATCTTGTATCTCTGAACGGATACTACTGGACTCCTCAGTTGCAGCTGCTACTATCAGAGTATGTACCAAATGGCAGCCTGCAAACCAAACTCCATGAGAGGCCACCTTCTTCACCATCTCTTACTTGGACTAACAGGTTCAAGATCATTCTTGGAACCGCAAAAGGACTTGCTCACTTGCATCATTCCATCCATCCACCTATCATTCACTACAACATAAAACCATGTAACATTCTTCTCGACAAAAACTGCAACCCAAAGATATCAGATTTTGGACTTGCTAGGCTGTTAATAAGGCTTGACAGGCATGTTATGAGTAACAGGTTTCAGAGTGCATTAGGATATGTAGCACCTGAACTAGCATGCCAAAGCTTGAGGGTCAATGAGAAATGTGACATTTATGGTTTCGGAATCCTAATCCTTGAGCTTGTAACAGGAAGAAGGCCAATTGAATATGGTGAGGACAATGTGATGATTCTGAATGACCATGTCAAGGTTTTGCTTGAACAAGGGAATATTTGGGATTGTATTGATCCAAATATGGGAGAGTATCGAGAGGATGAAGTCCTGCCAGTTCTCAAGTTGGCTCTAGTGTGTACATCTCAAGTACCTTCGAGTAGGCCTTCCATGGCAGAGGTGGAGCAAATATTGCAAGTTATCAAGACCCCAGCTCCAGAAAGAATGGATTTCTACTGAGCATTGCTTCATTCTAGCTTGAAACTTGAACATATTCCTCGTCAGAATTTTCATTTTATCCTGTTCTTAAAAAATGTCTCTCCTACCTATCTCAAACTGCATTGCGGTCATCTAATGATTTCGATCTTTGCTACTATAGTAATCAAAGTTATACTTTGCAGTATTTGTACTAATTCAAAAAGGAGAAATTATGCTCTAGTCCAAATACAAAAAATAAAATAAACAAGCATAATTGAAATTCTGTCACGAAATTACGCTAAATTAGATATAATTTCTACTAAAATACTCACTTTTATTTAGCTTTTGTCTCATTAAAGCAATAAGTTGATCAATCAAATGAATCCCAATAACTTACCCAAAACATAATCCCTCACTTCTTTGGGTGCTAAAACAATACGCCTTGTGCTACAAAATTCAAACAAGAACTTAAAAGGGGAAAAAAAATAAAAAGAAACATATTAGAAAAAGGGGGCTTTAATTGAATTATTGGCCTTTGAGAAATTCCCCGAATTAGTTTTGATACCAAAGCTTAAGACATCAGAAAGTTCTAACTTAGAATTTGGATGCATATGAAATGATATGGATGTCTCTTCCTCAAAAAGAAATATCAGTCAAATTTTTCAAGTCTTCCGTGCAATACACGTCCAACAGATTTTGCATCCTAATTATTAGACCCTCAAGTTTAATAATGTAATCGAGCAGGCATTGTCTAGCCTCGACTAATGTTTGACACTCAAGGTAACGAAACAAGACAAATACTTGCAAGTAGGCAAGAAAAATGGATATTATCGATGAGTTGACATATATTAGTACATATTGGCAGAAATCTTCAACAAGATGCAAATTTCAGATATGAGAGCAAAAGATAGCTTGAGATAGACATTAAGTTGAAGGCTAGCTGGATTACATGTATGAAGGACACACGTGGGAGCTCTAAAGATTTAATGTGTCAAATAGACGGACTATGACTAATAGAGATATGGGTAAACATTGACCTGATCAGTGCACTATAAAAGGCTTTGGAATTGAATGACTCATCAATTGATAAAGATCAAGAAAAGATTTTGGATGATGTGATAGATGAGATTACAGTAGATATACATAATTCTAAAAGATAAAGAATATATGGGAAGATCATCGAAAGATAGTAGAGTTCTTTATGGATATAGATGCGTCATTCCTATTTAAATATAAGCTCTTATCTTGTTAGTTGTGATCTAGTTAAATCTTATTAGATGGAGATATATTTGGATGATAGTGTCATCCAATTGGTTAGTTTGATGTAATTTAATAAGGATAGAGGTGATCTAGTTAGTTCAGTTCAATTAAGATTCTAAATTATAAAGCTAAAGGTGTTTATGAATAGCTCATTTGAGCCTTGCTCGTGGGGAGAGCAGACATTACAAGAAAATTGGCAATTGGCGACGGACTTTTACCGACAGAAACAAAACGGTGGGAAAATACCGACGGAATAAGAGCAGACGTCGACAATGTTGGTCTTAATTTATAAATTTGGGGACGATAATGAATTCCGTCACTGAAGGAGGACAAAATGTTTACCGACAGCCATAACCGTCGGTAAAGGCGTTGGGAAAAGTCGAAATAAGTAGTCGGATTGTAATCCACTAAAACGGCATCATTAGCCTATAGGATTGAAACAACTAAAACGACTTCGTATAGGTTTGGAACCATATGACATCGTTTTGTGAAAGTGGAAGAGGCTTAAATCAAAAACAAAACGACGTCGTATGTGCCTTTCACATGAAACAACGTCGTATCTGGGTTATGTTATACGTTCAAATAATGACTAAAACGACGTCGTTTGGACAAAACCAAAACAATGTCGTTTTATTTAGTATTTAAACGTATATCAGCTTACCAAGACGGCGTCTTGGGTTAAACCAAAACGACACCGTTTTGGTTAAAATATAAACGTTAACCAATAACCAAAACGACGTCGTTTTGGTTATTATTAAAGGCAACGCAGCCCTCTCTTTTCCTCTCCCCTATTCCCGCGCCTGCGCCCTCCACTACCGTCTTCTTCCTGCCGCCTGTCACCTGTCACCTGTCACCTACCGCCTGCCGCCTGTCATTGTCATCGTCTGGAGTGACTTGTCGCAGGCGACGCACCTAACTCTCCAAACGCAAGGTAACATCATTTTCTTTGCCCCTCCTTTCTCTGATGATGAAGCTGTGTTAGGTTGATTTTTTTGTTTTTTACTTATTTGTTTTTTAGTTAATTGTTTATTCTTACAATATATTGTGTAATCAATTTAAGGACTTTCTGAAATTAGTTTAATTTCATAAACTAATTGAACCATAATTTCTGAAACGAATGAAAAAATAATTTTTGAAATTAATTAATTAAAATATTGATATTATCATAATTTTAGCTTTAAATAATTACTAAAATTCTATATCATATTGTTTGGAACTAGAATAATTATTATGTCTTAAATTTTGAATTTTAACTTTGGTACAATATTTACGGTTGATTGTATAGTAATAGATATTATGTATTGAATTTTTTGTATAATGAATTATTATCACAAATATTATATACTGATGCATGATACAGTAATTGTAATTATTTAATAAAATTAAAATCGAACAATGTTGTTTAAAATTTCAATATTAAGTCCTAAAGGGATTGGGAGTTCAATCTCCTTCAATAATTTTGAATTTGTCATTTGTGTACATCATGATTATTATAATTCAAATGGGTTGGTTCAAATGTGAATTTATTCTTAAATTGATTTATTTATTTTGATTTATGAGTTAGATATATTTATGTGAGTTATCATTGATTGATCTTAATATAGAGTTAGTTATGCTAAAAATTAAATCTAATCTAAATTCACTCGTGGAAGCCTTGAGAGAACTTAATTTTTAGTGGACCAAAAATTAAGTTCAAGGGAGTGTTACTTTAGTAGTGATAAAAGTTAACCATATGAAGAGTAAATGGATAAGACTCAAAAGAGTTTGATTTTAATGTCTACAAAAATGTTCCCGTCTAAATAATAGATCCGCTTTAAATTAATCAAATTATAAAATCAAGGTTTAGACTATGATAAGTACTTATCTAATCATTGAATTAAGATTGAATTCTTTCTTTGTCTTTTATTCTATTACATATTCTCTTAATTATGATTTATATTATATTGTTATTGATTTTGGTCACTATCCTCTTTTAATTGTTTTTAGGATAGTTAGTATTTTTTAGGGTATGCTAGATCCACTTTGGTTCTTTAAGGGATTTACCCCTCTAACCATTGTATTGCTTACTATCAATAGATGTAGTTTTCTTAGTAAAGTAATGGATATTATATTAGATACAGGTCAACTTAAAATTAGGGAAAACACATATCAAGTCTGAAGTCCTTTTCCATCTTGAGGCTTTTGAGGTTGTATAATTTATTTTTAAACTTATGGCCTTCAACCTATATGTTTTAATTTTGACCAGGGAGATAAGAAAATTTTTATTAAATTTGAGGCCTCTAGTTCTTTAATCTAGACATATAAGCTAAATAAAGTTTTTCTTGATTCAAGGCGTTTAAGACTATATGTTATTATTTTACACTAGAGAACTAAAGAATTTTGAACTGGACTTGAGGCCTTTCAAGTGAAATGTTTGTAATTCAAATGGGTCGGTTCATTAATTATGGCATAGCCAGTCAACACATAAGTCCTTTAACGTTTTAATTTATTAACACTCTTTCTTGAAATCAATTGAAAAGATATAGCATTATGATAAATGGTTAAATAAATAAATGGCATGAACAAGATAGTCATTACATAACATATTACTTGAATATGTCAATCAAACAAACAAGTAATTTGATTTAGAGAGCTTTTTCAATAGATAGATTACTAAATCAAAGAGTTATCAAATAAATAAATTATTTGATACGTGGTACTATCAAATAAACTAAAGTATTTTATAAGTAAATGATATAATTCAATATCTTATATACACACGGAAATATCTTAACCATGTGCACTATACTAAAAGATCAATTTCATTCCCAAAAACATTTGAAGTTTATGTCATGACACTATTAACTAGCGATACTTGACATGCCGTCTGCGAAATAATGACTACATAGATGCTTATATGGTTGTCAACAAATTTAAAATGTAAGGTTAAAAATGTGATTCGTTACCATGAATTTGCAAATGGTTTCCCGCTTGCTAACCTGTCAATGAATTTGTCATTGGTTGTAGGAACTTACACACATTCCAGTATATTCATTTAGTGCGGGATTATAGAGAAACTTCAGCAGTATTAAAATGAAAAGCTAAGATTGTACGTGTATTCTACTATTATATACAAAATTAAAAATACATCATATGAATTAAAATTTGGCATTTAATTGATAGATAGTAAATTCTCATATCTAGAATATATTAGCTTGTAAGTTGAAATTTTGAAATATATAGCATAATTTGAGTCATCCTTCTACATTACTTTAGCAAACTTTAGTAAATCATTAGTTTTCCTTTCTCCATTCTACTTCTTCTTATTAAACAATCCCTTTTGATGTGCCAAGTATACTTACACTTGTAATTATTTTTGTTCTTCTATTTAGAACTGAAATTACTTTTAGTAGAACCATTTTTTCTTTACATTCTCCGATTATCTTGATTTCTTGTCATATACAAATGCTTATGTTTATAAGGCATGATTAGTTTGTTCAAGTGAGAATGAATGTTTCACTGTTTCCATTGGTGCGTTTGAACATGCGAGGACCCTTCTCGGGAACCCAGACATTAGGGAATCATTTACCTTTATCAACTCCCATGTCACATGGAATCAAACAAATTAATTATATCAATGTGATTTTTCGATGTAATACATTATTACACTAAGCTTTCAAGTTGATTTATTGTTATATCTATAAGACTTTGTTAAACAATGCATATTTGTATTATTGTTAAGGTTCATGTATTGTTGATAACAATTTATTAACCTTCAACTCCATTGGCTTATTTGCTTCTCCATATATTGTGTAAAATATTGATTTCAAAGTATTCATTATACTTGTAGAGAATTGAGAAAATTGAATTTCAGGTTAACAAATGGGTCCAAAGAAATAGCGTGAGGTTATGCAGCTGAGGTTTAGAGCCATGTTCTAGGCAACTTACTGTGAAGGTGGCTCGTCATAATCTACAACTCCCACTGACTCACCTCCTTCACCTCCAACGCCGACTGTTGCAGACGAGGCATCCCCTACTACCCCTCATCCTACACTATCCCCTTCCCTAACGCATATATCATCCAATACCTGCTTATCGGATAAAGGAGACGTCCGTCAGCCTAGAGCTGAGGGACCTGATGGAAGAAAGTTTATAACAGTTGTCAATGAACAGTAAGTCAAATCACATCACTCACAATTTGTTTATTATTAAGTTATGGTTTTATCAATTTTTACATAGTATAATATAATTTGTTATGTTAGGTTGGTTCCGTCTGGACCGACTTCTAGAAATATGACTTCCTCATTTAAACAAATAATTGAACCTGAGGGTTATGTGTGGAAGAATTTATCTGACGCCACAAAGCAATTTTACTTTCAGGAGTTTGAGATACAAATAATAGTTATTTTCTTGTTATATGGATTTATATACATAATTTACATAAATATTTTAACATTATATAATTTTCCCTTCTTATTTCAGAAAGAATTTTACTGGAATTCTTGTTTCGATGCTAGCATGTATAAAGTCTAGGAAAAGAAAGTTCGAACACGTTATCACGACTTAATTAATGCAATACGCAAGGCTGGTGCATGACCACGTTATATTGGAGGAAATTTAAAGTTGTTAGATCGAGTATTGGACATCACCTGCGGCAATGTCCATCTCAGAGCGTAACTCGACCAACAGACGTGAAGACCCGGGGGGTGAGAGTCTTCCAGTACATACGGGAGGATCAATTACCCACTACGAACATGCACATAGACTAGTAAGTATCTAAACTTCATACCTATTTTGTATACATTTTGCTTCGCTTTATTGTACATACTGATTATGATATAAATGTCTGGTATTATATATAGCTATGTGAAGTTATTTTCTTTGTTGAACAGGGGTTAAATATCATACATATAGAGGAAACTCTGCCGAAATTTTTATAAATTCTAATTCATATTTGACAATTTAGGTTATACATGTAGGAAAAGTTATTGGACACTAAGCCTACACCTATTCAGCTATTTTTTCACACCCATACAAAGAAACATGATGGTGTCACATTCATCAACACCCGATGTAGAGAGCTGAATGTAAGTGAAATTAATACATTTTTATAATTTCTTAACAATAATACCTTAATTGCTAATGTAAACATTGCTTCTTAATAGGACCAAATACAACAAAATATTCAACGACAGTCTCAGGAGGAATAACCTGTAGACGAGACTCAGACATATCTTGATGTTGTGGGTGGTAGGGACCGTCATGGAAGAATATTCGGCCTAGGTTCATATGCGAGCACATGTTATTCGCTCTCTTCCCTATCTAGTACAGCAACATCTGCTACGCCAACACAAAGCAATGAAGTATCAGAGCTTCGGGCCACAGTAGACACATTGAGGGAGCAGATAGGGTATTTGATAGAGGCTAACGTTAATCAACGGATGGAACACATGGAGCAGATAGCTAAGATGAGAGAGGAGGTGAGCTTGAAGATGAGAGAGGAGACAAGAGAGGAGATAGAGTAGGTATCAAAGATCAGAGAGGCGATGGAGCAAATGGAGCAGGCATCTAAGATGAAAAAGGAGATGGAGTGGTTTTCTAAGATGAGAGCGGAGATGGAGTAAATGACTAAGATGAGAGAGCAAATGGAGCAGATGGCTCAGCTTAGACAGGAGATGGAACAGTTAAAGGGGAGGCTTAACAGTTATGAGCACCCACATTCACCACGACATTAGCTTGTCCTTGTCATTTGTTTTCAATTAAAAACATAAGATTTATTCATTGTAATGTTTTTATTATTAATTAAAATCCTTTATACGTTATATTATTAATTAATTTTCTCCTTAATCAAATTATATATACAAATTAACTTATTATGAACAAATAATTAGTAACTCTTAACATTATGCATTTATAACAACAACATAACATTGGAAATTAATAAAAAAATTGTAACCAGATATTACCGACGGACAAGTACTCTGTCGAAACTTTTGTTGCGATTTATCGACGGACAAGTATTCCGTCGGTAAATTAGTTAACTTTTTAGGTTATTACCTTCAGTTTAGCAACGAAAATCTATTTGTTGCTAAATTTCATCGACGGAAATTAATTTAATATGTTCCATTGTTAAATTCTTTCCGACAATGTATTACCGGCGGTAATACATCTTCGACCGTTGGTAAAATGCCAACGAAAAATGACTGTCGATCATTTTAACTACGACACATTTAGCGACAGATTTTTCGGCCACCAAATTCTGTCGGTAAGTAATATTACTAACAGAAATTTTCAATTTACCGACAGAATATTTTGTCGACAAATAAGTAATTTCTTGTAGTGAGAGACAGATAGGAAAGATACACTTTAAGAAAGAACATTCCTTTATATACTTTTAGGGAAGTAATAAAGGTTAATTTTTACTGTAGCTCTTATGTGCTTATTGTTGCTTATAATTATTGAATACTTTTGTAGTATTCTAAGTCAAGAGTGAGTGTTAAACATTTTGAAGGTTGTGAAGTATGCGAGAATAAGGTTTTTTAGTCAACAATCATATGATAAGGGGAAGTTTTGTTTAAATGGACCTGAGTGAAATTTTCGTGCAAAGAAGTAGATGCAAATCTGGTATAAGTTTAGTGTCTAGAAAAATCTCATGTTACAATTGTTATCAGAGCCAAAATATCAATATGATAGGAGACAATCATTTAATAGAGTGTGTCAATAGAGCAGAGGCACTCATAAGATCAATTGATCGACTAGGAGAAGAGGTCACTTCCTACTCATCTCAATTTTATGTTTTGTTGGGCATAATGAGCCTTGTGAAGGAGCTTCGAACAAAAACAAGGAAAACTCGATGAAAAGGGAATATGACATGTTGGAGATGTGTCAATGACTAAGGAGTCTTTGAGAGAATCACATTCGAAGTAGTGCCTCCAGATTATTTCGATGAGGGATCGAGTTAGTCTGAAAAATGTGGTTTGTTAAACTCCTAAGTCCTAATGGTCGAATCGTACAAGCATTAGTGAGCCATGACCAATGTTTAACACTTAAGGAGACGAATCAAAGTAAAGACTTGTGAGTAGGCAAGAAAAACAGACTTTGTCAATGAGTTGACATACATTGGTGCATATTAACAAAAATCTTTAATGAGATGCAAGATTTAGATTTGAGACCAAAAGATATCTTGAAATAGACCTTAAGTTGAAGGTTATTTGGATAAAATGCATAAGGGAGACATGTGAGGCTTTAAGGACTTAATGTGTGCTCAAATAGACGGATCATAACTAATAGACTTAACATGGGTAAGCATTAGAGTGGACCAGTGTGCCATAAAATATTTGAGGCTTGGATGACTCATCATCAATAGATAGAGATCAAGAGGAGATATTGGATGATATTACAGATAAGATCACATTAGACATACATCAACTCTAAAAGATAAAGACCGTATGGGAGAATCATCTGAAGATAGTAAAGCTCTTCATAGATATGGATGTATCATTCCTAGTTAAATATAATCTCTTATCTTATTAGTTATGATGTAGCTAAATCCTATTAGACTGAGACATATTTGGATGAGAGTGTTATTCAATTAGTTAGTTTAATATAATCTGATAAAGATAAAGGTGATCTAATAACTTCGGTTTAATTAGGATTATGTATGCCTATAAATAGGATATTTGAGCCTTACTCTTGGAGATAATAGACATAAAAAGGAAGGAAACCCCTTAAGAGAGCATTTCTTTATATACTTATAGGGAAGTAATAAAGGTTGATTTTTATCATTACTCTTGTGTGTTTATTATTGCCTATGATTATTTAACATTTTTGTAGCATTCTTACTCGAGCTTAATGGTTAAATACTTCAAGAGTCATGAGGTGTTCGAGAGCAAGGTTTTGTTAGTCAACAATCATGTGGGAAGGTTGAGTCTTACTTAAACAGACCTAAGTGAGATTGTCGTGTAAAGGAGTATGTGTGACTTCAGTATAAGTTCTATGTTTAGCAAAACCTATGTAACACTAACAATATTATGAATACTGTACTGATACTCGTACTAGATTTAGTTATGGTATAGTACTGTAATAATATCAGTCATTATTGAGTATCATTTTGAGTATATTTTAAAATTATAAGATAGTCCCATAATGCTTTTAAAAAATACAAAATAGTCTTTCAATATATTGTAGTACAAAATTTATAATTTTACATCAATCTTGTTTCCAAAATTATAACAATAGAAATTTGAAATAAATAAAAATAATCTATTTATTTCTATTAATATTACTTTTCACGTATTTCGCATATAAATAATAAGCACAACTAATATACAGAAAGATCTTTTAATCTTCATATAAATATAAAATTAAAGATAATACAAAGTACTTAAATGTTACAATTTTATCATATAATAAATAATAATTACATCAAAACATTAAATAAAAAGAATAATAAAGATTCATGATTCTCTAAACATTACAACAAGAATTTGTGTTGAGAAAACAATCAACTAAAAGTGAAATTTGAAACAAAAATATTTCCAACTTTATTCCTATTGCGTATATAAAATTTAACATATATATCAAATGTAGGTGAAATTAAAACAAGAGAGAAATTAAAACTCAAAACTCAAAACTCAAAACCTGAAACTTTGATATTTGTTAATCAGCTAATTAAAGGACTTTACCTAGTTATTTTTTAGAGACATGTATATAGTATGAGTTTATCGAGGTCCTTAGATATTATTAGTTAGGGATCTTTGTATTTGCTCTTGATATAGTTTTATAGATTTTATGTATTATGACAATACATTTTTATATATGTTGATAAGCATCATTTCGTTCTCACCCATACAGTTTGTTGTACATTATCATAATATAAGTGAAAGTCTTAAGATTTGTATTGATCTTAAACATTTTAATAATCATTACGCATATATACAAATTGACCTTGACACTATGTTTTCAAGACACATGCAGATAGTTTCATAAATCCATGGATTTATAAGACACAAGAGAATATAAGTGTATAATCTCATAAGGGTTTTTTCTAATGTGGTTTAGCATTTAGCAAGAGAAAACAAAATTTTCTATTGTAATTTAGCATAAAGTTAAGGAAAATAATGGTACATTTCATATTATACATGTATCGTTGTAGTTTACCGTATTTTATTTTCTCGTTTATGTTAGTAAGACATTAAATATTTGTTATTGTATTAGATATTTATCACATATGACAAATGAGTTTGATATTTTTTAATATAAAAAACTTTCAAAAACCAAATGATAGAATTTTATTAACTTGGATCAAATATTCTAAATTGGTAAACCATTACGTCGAACTTTTTAATTACTCTTACCGTTTTTCTTTTCATTATAACATTTATAATTAATATTTGTCCAAATAGAAAAGTGATAGAATTTGTAAATTTCTCATTAGATAATTATTAATTACTAGTTTTATAAAATTAAGCTCAAGAAAATTAAATTTGATCCAAATTAAAGATAATAAAAAAACTCAATAAAAATCTTATCAAGTGGACTAAAATCTAACAAAAAAATATCCATAATCAATGTGGCTGATCATTTATCGGACCTACAATGTGTAGCTCAGTAAAGTTACTATCAATAGCTTTTCAGATTTGTTGCTGCCTAATTAAGCAAGCTTGTGGACATACAGTTTCAATGACCCATTAAAAAGCTTACACATTAAGAAAAGCGCAAAAAAAAGACATTAACATCATAAAGTTATACAACTTTTATAAAAATTAGTTGAAAGTTTCAACAACTCGTTCATTCATCGAAATGCCTGTTCAAGCAATTCAATACCTTTATCGAACTATGGAAAGCAAAATATGTAATTTTTTCCATCTCCTTTTTACAAGTTCATAATTAATTTTGGACTTATAATTAAAATCTATATTATGTCTTCATTTATATGTTACTTGTAACACTCTCCTTCCAGAATGTCCACAATGAAATACGGGTCAGGTCAATAGCCTCATAACTACTGTAGATTTGTCGCTTATTAGAAAGGTAAAGCTAAGAATGAAACTTTCGGCATCACTGAACTTCTCAGTCACAATTGGACAGTTTTGCCGCGTCACATTTACCGGGAAAGCAATCGGTGCGCCGACTGACTTGTAACTTTTGTAGTCAATTTTAATTTGCAGGTTACCACCTTTGTAAATACGCTCTTAGGGTGCCTTTCGATCCTCTTAGAGGATATGACGGAACCTCGACACCCACGCAATCTTATGTAATTGTTTGTTCTACTTTTACTCTAATGCAAAAAAAAAAAAAAAGCCAAGAATGAAACATATCTTGAACCATAACTGATAGGAGCCGGTACCGGTAGGAATGGCTATCCGGCCCAAGCCTGGCCTGAAGTTAACAAAGCAGACCCAAGTTAACCAAACCTTGGATCGGAATTTCTTGGCCCAAGTGCCCGAGACCCAACTGAGAGCCACAAAACTACATCATCTTGCCTAAAACGACATCATTCTTCTGTTTTTTTTTTAAATCAATAAACTGGGCCAAGCTAGGCCATCCGAAGCTCATTGGGCTGAGATTCAAGCCACTGACTGGTCAGCCTGTGGGTCAGGTCAACACCGCACATTGTCATCCCTATACCCCTAATCAAAAGCACGAAGACATGCTATATACATAAGCAATTAAGTTCACATTGCCATCCCTATACCCCTAATCAAAGGCAGGAAGACATGCTTACATACATAAGCAATTAAGTTTAAATGCCTGAATCGAAAATAGAACCTCCTGTAACTTTTTCTATCAGTATGCAATCTCCCAGTTTTTTTTACTCCACCCATCCTGCTGGCCCAGCCACTTGAAGAACAAATATTATGTTCTTCAAAAACATGCAATTGAATGATTTTCCACTTTTAAAATTTGTGGAAATTGGAACAAAAACTTCAAATTCTTGAAGGCGATGTCTCAACCAGTTGACAACTAACTCCATTAATGCCATTTTAGATAATAGTTATTGGTAAACGGAAAGAATCCAGGATTTAATCAAGGAAATAAGAAAAGAACCAACACTATGGAACTACAGTTCTGGACGAGTGTTAAAACAGTTATCACCCATAAAGTTGCTGCTTTATTCACAATGCAATGCAGGCATACCTTCATTCAACATTTTAAAGTCAAATCTGTCTTCCCCAATGATGAAAGAAGCTGTCACGTATCAACTATCTTTGGCCCCCTAATTTACAAGAAACATCAACAACAAAACTTGTGGCTGGATCCCTCTTCATTTGTAGAGAACAGAGAAAAGGGCTCTCTGAAAGCAGTAACGAACTGTTCCCTGACACTCGAGGCCAGGCATAAGTTGAAATGCTTCGTCCATGGTTGCAGAATCTTGAGAACATTCACTTATTTCCACCCAAACCAATTGAACACCGATTAGATTAAGAGGGGTTACTTAAAGATCAATAAACCCACAATATTTATCTAAAGGGGGCTGCCAACCTACAACGTAGCCTTATCATTCATTGTTTCGCTAGATAGAAAAAGTAGGGGGGGAATCAAGGAAGAATAAATTTAAACCTTCCCATGAGAGAAAAAAAGCATATCTATGATACAGATACAGCTTTGACCCACGCCGAATAAATGCTATGATCTTTCACCCTGTCATGTAAATTAGGAAACTTGTTAAGATAGAAGAAAATATCAATTAGGGGGGTTCAAAGACTAACCGGGAATAAATCAATAACAAGAACCATATAATCACCAATTGTTATCAAGACAGAAATTGTAGATAAAAAATGAAAAAGATGAAGTAAAAATAAAGCAGTTGGAATGTTGAAGAGCTTGGAACAGAACATCACAATATGAAGTTCTTCAAAAAAATGACAAAGGACCGCTGCATCTTGCTTGTGGATTAATAAAGTTAAACTTTCACATGCTAAAGATCTCTACTCTTTAATAATATAAAAAAGTCAAAGAAGAACTGAGGTCACAAGCATAAAAGCCCATGGAGAGTCAACTTAATTTCACAATGCCAAAAACACCTCATAGAAAAAGAAAAAGAAAGACAAACTTGAACTTCATACTTGGAATTCAAACCAAGAGCTCGAGCTCTAAGTACAAAAAACTCCAGGCAAACTGAAAAAACTTTGCCAATTACGAAGTAAAGCACTTTAATTGAAGTACCATCAACCTTTCATAACAAAAATGTCATCTAGATATAAAAAGAGTATGCTTCCACCCAAAAATCACTCTCTCCAACGTCTGAACAGAAGTTCCATGCTTATCACAGAGTTAACGTCTAATTAAACAAAGAGAGACAGTTTAATAAGACACAATTACACCTTAGGAGGGGATGATTATGGTAAGTAGTTGGATTCCCCAGAGGAAGAAAGAATTCAATTCAAAACAATAAAATGACAAGAAGCACAAAGCACAAAGTTGTGTTGAATAATTTGACTTACAAGTACAAACTATTGGCATCAAACTCTGGAAAGATGTTGGCATAAAAACGAAAGCCGTCAGGGCTGATATCCCTGCATAATAAACCTGTGAAGAATAATTTTAAAATAATGTCAGTTTTCACAAAAGTTGCCAAGTTTTTCAAAGAAAATAGTGTATGACAGCACCTTTGATCTCAGCAGACAGAAGATGCTCCTTGGCCATTGCTGGAGCAATACCCAATGCTATTGCTGCATCACTAGCGGATATGCCAGTTCTCAAGGCATCAGGCTTTGTTACAAGGGTTCTTATCCGAGCAAAAACCTAAATAATTAATGAAATAGACAGTATTGAAGCCTTGAGCTCATCCTAAAACTTCGAATCAAATTGCAGGAGTTACAATTTATATAAAACGTAAACATAAAGCATTTTAGTTCAGGTAAAAAAAATCTGTTGTTTGACTTCTTCCCTGCGAAGGAAAAAGAGATCACCTCCTCATCACTGTGGGCCTTACTCTGGATGACCATGACACCACTGTCAAATTTGCGAAGCATGACTGGTCTGGCAAACATATGAAAATTTCCCATAACCCAGAAAAATAAGACATTTTAATAAATAACTAGCAATATTCGAAGATGAGCTACTAGATGACCACTATATGATTTATATCAAATTTGCAAATCTAAAAGAAACAGCTGTATCCAACACATACTCATCATACATACACATCAAACTTCTCCCAAAGAGAACACGCTCGCTGCAGATCCTCAGGAGAGATTAATTCTGTGTAAATTACAAAGGATGGCCATCTTTCACAATCTATAAGAACTAGCAAGAAAAATAAGTGATGAACCAGAAATAAAGTGTCAGATAAAGAACCTGTGCCCCGTGCACGATTGAAAAGACAGTATATATCTATAAGACTGATCATTCCTCCAGCCCTCTCCAACGGAATTCTAACAAAATCTGCCAACTAAGTTTGACAAGAGAACCATTATATTCCCCAAACAAGGACCTATGTTACACAAGACATTATAGATAACTGATAACAACAACAAAAAGAATATATAAGTACTGCAAAGAAGCTCGTGAGTGCGGAGAATCTGCCAATGAAACCTCAATTAAGACCCAAAAATCAGATATTCAAATGCTATTGAACTGACACTAAAAAGATGTAAACATAAAAAGATGAAAGAGAAAGACCTGACGAGCCAGTTGTTGATGGTACAGAGCACCAGCAGACTCTTTTGTAACCGGAGATATGATACCAACACTCAACAACAAGTCTTGTATCTCTTCTCTGGAACCCGTCTCATCATCATTTCCTTCACTAGATTGAGCATTGGAGGAAGACAAAAGCTTTTGCCTCATTTTGTCAGCTAGCATCACCATTTCTTTCGCTTTACTCTGTACATTCAAAACTCTTTGAGAACATGAGCACATAAAACCAAGACTAGGACATTAACAACCTATGTAACTCGTCCATGTACAAGTCATGACCCAAAAGATGCATGACATTCGGCATTGAACTAGAACCTGTTCTTACGATAAAATCGTGAAAATTATGAAACATGGGTTGCTTAATCTGATTATACCCTATTACGAAAAGACCTGTACACTACCAAATCAATCAAACTAAACTTTCCTACATTTCTATTTATTTTTCATCATTTCCCTTTAACACAGCATTAGAACCAGCAAATTTATAGCACAAATACACACTCAGAGAATCGTACCATAAGAGCATTCAAGTCTCGAAAAGCATCCTGCAAGCTCTTATCAGTACTCTCCCAACTCTCCTGCTCCTTCCTCAATATTCCAGCCAATCCCGCCATCTTTACCGTCCCATCACTCGAATAAATACCACCTCCACCCGAACTGGAACCCGAACCCATACTCGAACCCGAAACGGAACCTGTAACGCACGTGTCAGCCTCCCAAGCCTTCCCTCTCCAACTCTCAAACAACTTGCCCAAAAACCCGTCCAAGTCGCCCTTCCCTCTCACCACAAGCGTAACCACCACACTCCTCGAGTGCATCGAAACCTGAATCCGAATACGCGGAGAGTGAAACATCGACTTTATCGATTTCTTTGGAGAGAAAATGTGCACGACGGAGGAGAGAGGAATCGCAGTAGCGCTGTTGTTAAGAGAATTGGCGGGAAGCCATAAAAGGCGGTGCGTAGTGAGGATCAGGAGACCGGATTTTAACGCCGGCGACAAATCGGCGATGCCGGGAGGTGACCTCTCTTCGAATTCGAGGTCCACAGCGGAGAGAAGCTGGCACTCGACCTCGTTTGGGAGGAGCACCGGCCTGCCGCTGCCCGTCACAGCGGCCGTCGGAAAAAAGGTTTGATCTTCGGTGTTGCCAGCCATTAAACTAAAAGCAATACGAAGAGTGAACGTGGAATTATCAAAATGGCGGATCAAAGTAAATCATGTGATCAGTTTCCTGGTCGCTGACGTGGCGAACATGAATTGGTCTAGGGCTTTAATGCAAGTTACTAAGTTGGTGTTTAATCTTGAGAATTATCTGGCAAGCTATGCTTATATTAAAATAAATAAATAACTCCATATTTCATTAAAAATATAAGAATTATGTTAAAACTTAATGATATGAAGTTTAATTTTCTAAGTGTTATTAATTTATAACCCAAATACTAAGTGTAATTGTTTTTGTTAATAATTTATATGATCAAAAAGATATATTGTCATAAATATATCATAATTTATTAATTTTATATGTATATTAAATAAGTTTAAATAATCACATAATTTTAAATAATTTGCTTAATAAATAAAGAGATGTATTTGATTTAAAAATACACATTTTAGGTTTTTTAGGTACGTATACAACATTAATATTAAGAAAAATCGTGTCATATTTTTTTAACCAAAAGTTAGTTCCTTCCAATCAAAGTGTGCTTATTTTGTGATTAAGCCCTGATCCAGATTAATCAGGATACTGTGTTATAAACCCAATAAAAAAGTGTGCTCATTGCTGTTAATAAGAGGCTCTCTTGACTTAAATGAAATTATATATTCGAATCTCCTTCATGTATGCAGTCGTTTAAAACTTAAAGTTAGAACTTTTCTTTTCGCAAGGGACCTACCTAACTCAAGCGAAGATTAGTCTAAGTATGAATAGCTTAAAAATGTCTTCATATAATTGAGATCCTCCTA
The DNA here is from genome assembly GCA_024752395.1 of Erythroxylum havanense. NCBI lineage: Eukaryota > Viridiplantae > Streptophyta > Magnoliopsida > Malpighiales > Erythroxylaceae > Erythroxylum > Erythroxylum havanense. The sequence continues at coordinate 18,296,945 of JANTNU010000001.1, forward strand.
ACATACCTAGTAGGTAACTAAATTTTTTTTTGCTATTATGTTGCGATATAGAATGTGGCATTGGCTGTTTCTACGTGTAATTCAGCGTCACGGTTAATTTTAGAATACAAGTTATGATTCAGCAGCAAATAAACATATACAGTACCGTGGATGCTTTTCCAATACAGTTCCTATTGGCAAAGAAAATAATTTGACTTGTTTATACACATCACAGCATCACATGAAAAATTGGAAGGATTAAGATTTAAGAGCACGAGGCTGGGGTTGAGCAGAAAGCTCCATTTTCCTTAAGGAATTTGAAGGAAATGAAATGACTTCAGGCGGTCTAAGGGCTTCCCAGCCCTTGACTTGGTTAGTCGTGGCAGTGCCATCCAAGCCTATGTGTGTCACATGCTTCACCTCTGTTGGATATCCAATCTCCATCTCGACCACCTCCTCCTCCTCCTCCTCCTCCTCTTCTTCTTCTTCTTCTTCTTCTCGTTTGCAAACTATTGAGTTCCAAAACAATTGGATAAAAAAAGGCTTAGAAAATTTGTGAAGAACCCAACTACTTTTGCCACTTTAGTTAATTACATAGGACACATGTTTAGTTTTGCTTGAAGGGCTAGGAAGCTATTGTCATGATCTAGCTAGTACTGATAAGAACACTATCGAGAGAGAAAATAGAAGAGGCCAAAGCTCTCGTCACATGATTGTTTTGGTATACGATAAGGAAAGGCTTGTCTTTTAAGGAAATGTCACGATTCCTCAGGGAGAACACACAGAAATAATAGTGTTCAGAAAAAAGAACTGAAATCAAACATCTATCTTTTTAATTATATGTATAACATAATAGCTGGTTAAAACTAAGATAAGATAGGTTCTGCCACTTACCAAATAGAACATGGGAGAGACTTCTGATGCTCCTCATCAATTTGTGTATTCCATCAGATATGTTTCGCTTTGGAAGAGCCATTATACTCAATATCTTTCTCACCTTATCCTTTCTCAATCTCCCCTTTCTTTCTTGTTTCTCTTTACAATCTGATCAAAGCACATATATAAACAAGAACTCTAACAAAGAAGGAAATTAAAAAAAGGGGTGATGTTGAGAGATGGAAGAGAATTAAATACTTGTCGCAGATGGTTTTGTGTTGGATACAGATTTCTTAGTGGCCACCGCTACACTGGACTGAGAAGTACAACCGATGGAAAATGGAAGAACTACTGATCTTTCTCTACGTTGTCTCATGTCTTATCTCCACAGACCATAAGATTAACGAAACATAGCCAAAAGGGTTGACAGTGTACCGGAAAGAGACGTTCTACAAGACCAACCAAAAAGACAGCAGCATCTGCGGAAGTGTTTTGTTATACCGGTTGCTGTTGTTGTTGATGCTGCTGTTATTTTGTCTTGTTTTTTAAGCGAGAATGATAATGACAAACCGAAACGTTGAGATCTACCCAGCAACACGGGCTGTTTCAATAGGTAGAGAGGTGTGTTAGGGCCTCGGGATTATTACGGAGTAGGTTGGAGTCGTTAGTAGGATAAACTGAGACACCTTCAACCTAATTTATGGTGATTGGAGAAGATGCCTTATTTGTCGTGTCAGCCCATTAACTCCATGTTCTTGGCATCCATCTTATAGCAATCTTTATTTTCGCTGCCTTCGTCTTAGGTTAGTTGGGCTCTCGTTTCTTCTCTTGGAGACTAAGCTACAAGTGAGACAAGATCCTCTGTCCAGTATTATTCTGTTTTATTCTATCTCATAAAATCTCAGTCTTTTAGTTTGTAAGACCCAAGTAGGACCCACACATAATTTACACGGGATCCATATAAATAAATGACTCAGATTCATTGGACAGAATAAGATACCATAATATTAGACAAAAAATCTGAACTCGCTATATAAGTGTCTGGTCTGCAATCTCTTGTTTCCTTTCTTGCTTCCTTCAAGTTTGACTCGATTTGCTTTTTACGACATTAGCTTTTCAAATCTTTTTCTAATAATAATTGAAAATCACAATTATACTTTCTATTGAACATTAAATAAACATTCGAATGTGAAATATTTTGTTCCTTAAACATATATAAATTGTAATAAAAAAACAAAGCAAATGTTGATTTAAAAGCCTAGATCATATAACTTAGTGCTATTATTCTAAGCTCAAGTTGGACTCTCTTAATTTAGAAATAAGAAACATAAAATGGTTGCACGATGATTGTGGTTAATGTGGACCACTAATACAGTTGCATGGTATAGAAAACAAGCAAAATTTGAAGACAGAGTGGCCTTGTGTGACGGGCACAGTCTGTTTTTAAAGTTAGATGAAAATGAGGGCAATCAATAACAATTTATTTTCTCGGAAAAGAAAAGAGTTCAAGATCCCAGACAGATTGCATAAGGAATCGTGGATGGCAACTCCTAGCAGAACCCAGAAAGCAGAAGCAAAAACCAGATTACAACTACACAACCAATACTGTATTGTTTACGAGGATGACATCTGCACTACAAGAAAAATGTAAATTAGCGACGAAAATTTAGCAGCGGAAAAATTTTCGTCGGTAATTAGTGACGGAAATATGCTTTTCGTCGCTAATATTGAATGATTTAGCGACGGTACTAATATTCGTCGCTAAATTTAGAGAAAATTTGCACGATAAAATTAGCGACAGAACAATATAACCGTCGGTAATTTATTACCGACGGAAAATACACCGTTGGAAAGTAGCGACGGAAAGCATATTTTCGTCGCCAAAATGAAGTAATTTAGTAACGGTACTAATACCCGTCGCTAAATTTGGAGAAAATTCGTTGCGGCAAAATTAGCGACGGAATTTAGCAATGGTATACGTTCCGTTACTAAAAATGGAGAGAATTTTTTACGGAATAAAAAATTTTGAGTTTACCTACGGAAAATTCCGTAGGTAAATTCCGTTGGTAAATTAATTTAGCGACGAAAATTTTCTTTCCGTCGGTAAAAAGGCGGGAATTATTGACGGTATAAATTTTTTTTGAATTTACCAACGAAAATTTATGTCGGTAAATTCTTTTTAAATATAAACTCACCTGACATTTCCCTCCAACTTCTATCTTCTTTTTCCTTTCTTCTTCTTCCTTCTTTCTACATCTTCTTTTCAGTTTTCTTGGAGCTCATTTCTCTGTTGTGGACTCCTTTTCTGCTCGACGATGTTGTCTTCTCTGTCTATTTTCATTGTGTCATTCGGTAGAGGTATTTTTGCAACTATTGTCATGTGTTTTTTCATATATTAGATGAAAGTTAATTTGGGTATTTATTA
>JANTNU010000001.1:18312979-18336902 GCA_024752395.1 Erythroxylum havanense
AGATATATAATGCTTATACAGATAAAACCAAACTCTTTTGTTTTATTAATAATAAATATTTTCATTACAAAACTGTAGCTGAAGAAGATAAAGTTACATGTAAATACACTTGCTTTACAGGGCACTATATTTACATAACTCCAACACACTCGTCCTGATATTGCATTTCCAGTAAGTATTGTAAGTCAGTTCATATCATCCTTTGAAACCTTACATTGGGATGTTGTTATTCATGTTTTGAGATATTTAAAAGGTGCGTCAGGATGTGGCATCTTATATCAAAATCATGGTCACCGCACTATAGAAGGTTTGATAGATGCTGATTATGTAGAAGATCTTTCAAACAAACACTCTACCTCCGATTATTGTGTTTTTGTTGGAGGCAATCTCATTTCTTGGAAGAGTAAGAAACAGACTGTTGTATCTCAATCAAGTGCAGAGTCTGAATATAAGGTGATGGCTTAAAATAATATGGCTACGTCATTTACTTGGTAAGATAGGGTTTGTTCATTCTAGACTAATGAACTTATGGTGTGACAAAAAAGCAGCTATCAATATTACAAACAATCCTTTCATAAGAGAACCAAAGTCGACTATCATTTTATGGATCAATCTCAACTCCACATGTTAAAATAGGGAGCCAATTAGCTGAAGTGTTTACTAAAGCATTAACTAAGAATTAGGTTAATTAAATTTGTAACAAGCTGGGCGTGATCAGTATCTATGCTCCAGCTTGAGGGGAAGCGTTGTAGAATATAGTAACTGTAAATAGCAGATTTATGGGGATTATACAATTAATGTATATAACGTATTCATAGGGATTTTAGCATAATCATAGGAATTACTTTTCTAGTATTCTTGTATAAAAATATGTATCGTTCTAATAGAAAATATGAAGAACATTCTTCTCATCTTCTCTGCTTTCTCAAGAAAAAAGAATGATATATGACATATAAATGGAAGAGACTGCACACGTAATTTACAATCACATGCTAACAATGATAAATACTTGAACATAATAAAGGATAAATTGCGATTAGATAAAATACCTAGATAAAGAAAGATTAAAACTTTGGATGCATTTGGTTTGAAATTGATAATGTAAAGAGAATATAAGTCATTCAGGTTGGGCTAGGACAAAATACTTGAGTTCAAGTTCAGCTCAAAGATTTAATTTTTTAAGAAAAAAGCTCCAATTTGACTGGAACACCACTCAACTCAAATTGAGTTTGTTGACTTCTGGATTTGGATGAGTACGAACTTAGTTATAGGTGGAACTATCATCTACACTATAAATTAAATCTTAAATTCTTCCAATAAAACAAATATAGTATAGGAAAGTAGTGGTCGATCCCAAGAGGAAATTTTGTGAATAATATAAAGAAAATTATTAATAAGACAAACTTTGATTTACAATTTCTATCATTAGAATTATAATTGATTATCGATAACAAAAAATGATTATTTCGTCTATCATATATTCGACTTAAGATTAGTTAATCAAAAATACATAATGCAATTAGCCTTTATTGTTTACCAACCTTAGGCACAATCCAAAATTTAATCAAACAATAGCTTTATGAAAAAAAAAAGACCACCGGAGTAAGATAACATAATATTTGTGGTTGTATTTATTCTAACTGAATGCTTTTCCTAAAATTTAATAATTTTTTACACATTAAATTAAAACTTCTAGTTGCTACAAAGATTAAAAGAATTAAACTTTTACATATTGAACATTTAATATAGCAGATGACCATTTTAAATAGTAACTAATCACGCACATTATAAATCAATAAAAAATAATCAGGAAAATAAAGCACCAAAATGTAATTTAATAAATGAACAAATGAAACACTTTGACAATAAGACCCATTTGTCTCCCGATGTACAAAGTTCCAAAAGCTTATACTCCCTTCAACGAGGATAAAGAAATTTAGCTAATAATGGCCATAAGCACTAATAACTTTTAACAAAGAAAAGCTACTATAATGTATGGTAAATAGAGGAAAAGAAAACTTTGTGCAAAGTTGCAAAAGTAGACAAAACTTATGATGCTTTCCTCCTTTCTTTTGGCTCTATTTGTAGTGATTCTTTAGATCCCACAAATTATAGCTTCACTTATTTCCACTTAGATTTGGTAAAGACAAGGTTCTAACAACATTTAATATATTATTCTCTTTCAAATTTGAGCTCTAAAGGTTGTGATTTTCACTAAACATGCTCACGCCAAATCCTAAAAAATATTGCTATTAGCTTTATTCTTCTAATTGCTCCTTATTTTGTGGTGTCTTGATTTGTTTAAACTTTAGCTTTGCTAATGATCATTCGAAAAATAAAAGAAAAGCCAATCTTTGAGATAGAATCAATAATCATAATTAACACAAGGGAATTAATACTCAAATTATCAACTTTATTAATTGTCATTCCTAAATTTATAGTGATTTGACTAAATAGCCCTTAATTTATATTCATTCCCTAAGTTCCACATGAAAATTTATTATCTTATTCTTTCACTGGGTGAAGAGTAATCTTTCATATTATATCTTTTTTACCATAAGTGAAGATGAACTCTTACAATCATCTTATTTAAGTAAAGAGTAACCCTTTACAAATCTTATTTAAGGTCAAAAGAAATCCTTATAAATCTTATCAACTCTATAACATGCTCAAGGCCCTTTTCACAAATCGTTCTATTTATTCTCCAAACAACTTAAATAGTTGTTAGGAACAAAATATTAGACATGATAATGACTAACAGCAGCAACATTGGTTGACCATTTAATTGATCAATCATTTTAGTGCATTGTTTGCCTTAATGAACGTATGTTTGACCAAGCTTCTTAAAATAGTTTTTTAAAAAACTTTTCAAGTTCTTTGAAAGATTAAAACATATTCTTTTAATAAAAATCTTTATATGAAATCATTTAAAAAATTCCTAAAAAGTATTTGAATGCATCTAGAGGCTTTTTTACAATCTTCCTAAATTTTATTTTGATCATAATAAGTAGGTGCAACATGCTCCTAAATGCAAATAATAATACAATGATCGAGTCACTAATTGACGAAATGACCAAAACAAGGTTATACGAAAGATTACAATAAATTGGCTAAATTTTGATTCATAGCGATTGTTTCTTATTTTTAATTGTTTGCTTGAATTGCATGTGTTTTATTTTTCTTATCTTCCCTATTATTTGATTATTAAAGTGATTTAATTGACTCATTAGTTCACTGTACCTTTTTCATTGACATGATCTTGTAGATTACTAAGATATAAATATTAATAAGAACATAGTTTATTATCAACGAGTTAGAACTTTACTTGGTTCAACATTTATTTTTTAAAGATGCAAAAAATGGAGGATGTGTTTGTAACATACGGAGCAAGGTGTAGGCAATTAGCTGGGACGAGGCGAGACACTCGTCCAGCATGAGAATCATGATATGCTGACGACTAATACGGATCTCCCGGATGGAGACATACGTATCAAACTCAAAGCCATGACATACGTAGCACTAGAGAGGCTGGAGTCTGCATTGTCTGCCTTTTTTGGTCTATAGTGTATTGTAAGCAACTATTCTAGTTTCTTCGATCAAAGAAAGAAACCAGAGCTTTATACTGCTATTACTGTTTTTTTTTTTAGGATTAGTTTGGGGACTAATCCTTACGCGATAGGAACATCTCAAATCAAAGAAGGCTATCGCTTACCTAAAAATTTGCTGCATTTTTAAGAGTCGAACCCTCAACCTTTTAGTTAAGCGACGAAAGTATACGTCACCTACGTCAATCCCTCGTATTCTACTGCTACCGCTGTTAACACTGTGCATTGATCATGGTCATGACCATCATGATCACGGTTATAGTCATAGATTCAAGTTTTCTGTCTGTGTCTGATGATTAATAACTGAATGTTTTTTTATATTGTAATCTAATACGTATATAGCAGAAAACAGAATACCATCTCCCACTCGCTAGCTCAGGCGAGTGCAAGTTACACCCGGCGGGAAACTGGCAATTTCGGGAAAATCCCTCTTCCTCCCTCCCCCTCCCTCCAAAACACCCTAATCCAAATGTTCCTCCTCTCCCTTTAAACCCTAACCCTAAACCTAATACCCAATCCCTTTTGGTGCTTTCAAGTTTCTCAAATTGATCAATAATTCTCACATCACATTGTGAAGGTGGAGAGTGAGAGAGCAAAAGGAAGCAACAGTCTTTTGTTCTCTCCTCTGCCAATAATTAATAATTTCCCTTTTTTTTTCCATGGCATTTATTCACCTCCACAACAATAAAACCCTAGAAGCACGAGAAGTGAAAGTGGACGGAGACGGTGACATTAACATCGACGGCAATCGGGCGGGGACTCCGGTTAAGTACGTGTCTTTGGACCGAGTCTACTCGGCGGCGTCTCGCTGCGTGAGCGCCGTTGGATCGTCAAACGTCATGTCGAAGAAGGTTAAAGCTAGGAAGCTCGTCGTTCACGAGGATCCGTGCTCGATTAAACCGCCTGTTCTTCACGTCTACTCTCGCCGGAGCAAAAGACGCCGAGATTGCAATCGAAGTTTGTCCTTCTTTGAGTCTTTAGTTGCGCGCACTGTGAAGATTGAAAGTATCGACTTTGAAGAATCGATTGAGCGTGAGCTGAAGAAGAAGAAGGAGAAAAGGACGAGGATTGGGTGTACTGAGTTGAAAAAATTGGAGGTCGATTCCACTGTTTTGATGGATTCCGATAGGCGGCGTTTGAGGGATTGTAGAATTCACAATGTGAATATCAATTCTAGTGATAATAATAAAAATAAAAAGCGTGGGAATTTTTCGACGAAGAAAGTTTTGCCTACTTCTAAAAGATGGGTCAGGTGGGGTTCCTGTTGTCATTTTTCTTCTAATTGTGCACTCTTTGCTTGTATTTGGCTGGATTTAGGAGTACTGAAATTGAAGTTGAAACTGCATTTTGTATGTAAGGCGGGAATTTGTCAATTGAGAAGTAAGTATATAGGGTTGAATGGGCGATATTGCTTGGAAACCTGAATCACAGTCGATATAGAATTGAAATGAAAGTCGCTAGCATTCAAGCAAGTTCAGTACAAGTGCTTATTACTTTGCAAGAGCAGCAAACAGTTTGCGCTTGCATATTGTTTTATTTCATTGGCTTTATCAGCCACCAAAAGAGGGCTTTCGATATCTCTGTGTGTCTACAACTTTCACCTTTTTGTTATTCACGGAAGTGACTTTTGACTTTCATAGGTTGAGGTTTGATGGCGTTGATCCTGAAACATTTGTTGGGTTACCGTGCAAGGTAAGAACTTGCATCATATGCTCATATTTTCATATTAATCATTTTGCGAGGGTAATTCTAATTACAGTGCAAGGTAAAAACCTATGGCAACATTCGTTGGTCTAGACTTTTCTTTTGCTCCATAATTAAGCTGCATATGCCCAGGTTTATTGGCCATTGGATGCTGCTTGGTATTCTGGACAAGTTGTTCATTACTGTTTGGAGACCAAACGACACCATGTACGAATTCACATGCCAACTCATTTCTCCTTGATAATTTTGGATTGCTAAAACCGTTGAAATATTAGTAGCATATGCCTGACCTTAAGTGAAACATAATTCAGGTCAAATATGAAGATGGTGATGAGGAGGATCTTGGTCTTTTAGATGAAAAAATAAAATTTTTCCTCTCTCATGAGGAGATGGTGAATCTGAACCTGAAATTCAATATGACATGTACTGATGCTGATAGCAACAATTATGATGAGATGGTTGCATTAGCTGCCAGCTTGGATGACTGCCAAGATCTGGAGCCTGGCGATATCATATGGGCAAAACTTACTGGTTTTGATCAAAATCTTTCTTACTATTTAAAACTTTTGAATCTTTCTTCTCTTTGCTGGTGCATGCACTTGAGTGATTTTTACCTTTCTCTGTTAATATTTTTTTAATTTAAAAGTCAGAGCCAATGTTTAAGAGGAAAGAAATAAGAAATAGAGGTGAAAATAATAAGTCTGGGATGGTAAGCATTTGCAGAAGTTCATGGTTCTATCAATGCCTTCATTGTCCATCAGTTAGTTAAGTAAGTGGTGTAGAAAAATAACTCTGTTCTATACTTGATCTTGTTCGTGGAGGTTTCTGTTGTATGTGGAATAGCATATGTTCTAGTGACATGAACAGTAGTTAGCTAAATATAATCCCAGTGCCAACATGGAGCTTCGCAACTCAACACACAATATCTAGCATGTGACTGGAAATTTACTGTTTGGATATAAAAGAATGTGAACCAGTTATTGGATCTTGATTGAGCTGATTTGAGAATCTGGTTAATGATTATATTTACTGGTTCCTTTTTCAGGTTATATTAGTTTTTCAAACTTGGTGAGATCATTTCTGTGACATTCTCTATTTGCCACTCTCTTAGTTGCCTTTTCAAAGAACTAAGATTTCAATAGTGACTATATTCCTTTTTTATTTCATAGAAACTATATCTTCTTATATTATGGTGCAGGTCATGCAATGTGGCCAGCTATTATTGTAGATGAAGCCCTTATTTCTGATCGGAAGGGTTTAAACAGATTTAGTGGAGGAAGATCAGTACTTGTACAATTTTTCGGTACCCATGATTTTGCAAGGTCTGTGATACACTTGGGTTTTGGGGATTTATCGTGTGGGGTTGATCACTGCCTTATCTAACAGATGGTTAAGACACATGCCTTTGTTGGAGTCTGAAATACTTGTGATCTTTTCAGAGTAAAACCAAAGCAGATAATTTCTTTTCTCAAAGGGCTTCTTTCTTGTTTCCACCATAAGTGCAAGAAGCCTCAATTTGCTCAAAGCTTGGAAGAAGCAAAAATGTAATGTTTTTTACAATAGCCTGTTACTTCCTTTTTACTTTATCTTTATTTTAATTTAGATGCTAATCTGGCATTTCACAGTAAATCTTTGATTATATCTTGTGAAATTTATCCAACTTTTCTTTTTCTCTTCTTCACAACTTATGTCTCAATAAATCTGGCTAATCATATAGGGTTTGTCCTGGTACAAATATCAGACTTTGATTGATAAATAAAAGGAAATTATGTTTGAAACACATCATAGTGCACGCAGCCTATAAGCTAGGTTTATCAAGTTAAACTTGTGTGAAATGCCATATTAAAGATTGGTAATTTTAGATCCAGAGTATTGTGTTATCCATAATTTTAAGGTGCAAAGCACCCAGTATCTGTTACATCTCAAGAGGTTAAAGGTTCTTCATCAATGCTGATGGTTTCTAATAAGTCTGCATATTCCATCTTTTAGCTTGTCTACTTTAATGTAAGTTATAAACATTATTACCAGTGAAAATAAGCAGTAGACCAAACAGGCAGGGAGAGAAAATTAAATGGACACTTGTCCAAATGTTGAAAGCATAGGTGGCTGCTGTAAGAGGCATGAAGAGCAATGCCAAACACCATGGTGAAGGCCAGCTTTGACTATGAACTATCATCTGTTCCCATATTATTGTCATGCAGATATAAAAATCCCAACAGTTTCACTGCTGCAAGCCTTTTTTGTTTTTCTAACTCTGCCTCTCTATTTCCCTTTTAAAAGAACTAGAAGAATTCCGTTCAGGTGGACAACTTGTATTTGTCAAATTGAATATGAATTACTATGCTAATTGAGCATATTGGATGTAGTCGATAGCTCAAAGGATCACACTACGAATGATTTTTTTGATGAAATGGATGCCCTTTTTGTGTTTACATCTTTATAGAATGGCATCTATTAATTTTGTTTATCTGGATATGGCTTTCGTGCTATAATAAGTGCTTTTAATCCATTGAGCTAATATGTCAAAAAGTTTGTGTTTGGTCGTGGCTAGGGATTGCTAGATTCTATGATTACTTTTAATTTTCTCAAGCTTTGAGATTTGATGGTTTTTAAAAGTAGGCAAAAGCTTTCTTCAAGTTGATGGACTTCAAACTCAGTATGACATAAGTGTTTTAGTTGTGTTTATTTAGTCTCATCTAAACCTGAAGTTTCACTGGTTACATAGTGGCATGTAAAATTGCTTTTCTTTTTTGTTTTTATTGAAGATGCCTCGCTGAGTATGTTTCAGTCTCCTTTTAAGCTTTCCAAATGAACAAATTTTGGGTTTTTAGCAGGTATCTGAGTGAACAGAAACTTCCAAAAAGAATGCTACAATTGCAAAATGGCAAGAATGCTGATAGTTCTGAGACTCTGGGTAGTGAGGACGAAGGGAGTACAGATTCTGGTGGAGATTGTTATAAAGATGAAGGAATTCAAAAGATATTGGGAGGCCTTAGTACCTCTCCTTATGTTATTGGGGATTTGCAAATATTAAGCCTTGGTAATTTTGAGCATTTATTCTGAAACACTGTTCAAAGTTCCCCATGCATTTTATCTTAACTTAACCGTCATCCTTAAGATATTCATAATCAATCAATTTATAATAATCGACCAATTTATAAATAGTACCCTTTTAACTTTTACTTTTATTCCCTCCTTTTTGTTTGAAATGTCTATATGTCATGACTCTTAATTCATAATGAGCTTTGGAAACTTGTCATTTACTATAAACTAGCAAACTTTATTGGAAAATTTAATAAATTGGTACTTATAATAATCACCGAACCTTTTTTAACAGGAAGGATTGTCAAGGACTCGGAATATTTTCAGGATGATAGATTTATCTGGCCTGAAGGATATACTGCTTTGAGGAAATTCAAGTCAATAGCAGGTGAATACTGTGGGAATTTTTCTGTAGTAACTTCAAATTATTTTCTCAACTTGCTCTTTGTTTTGAGGTGTTATACTTTTCCCTTTTAAATTAATTTTATTTTTAATTGATATTTCATGACATTTTCTCTCAAATTTGAGTATTTCAGATCCAAACATTTGTACAGCATATAAGATGGAAGTGTTGAGAGATGCAGAGTCAAAGATTCGGCCTTTATTTCGAGTGACATTGGATAATGGAGAACAGGTAAGGTTGATAAAATAAATCCTAATTCTATAAACATGCTGATGACCCTTTTGCAATTTATTTGTTGTAAATTTCTTGCCATTTTAGCTAGGATTTTTTTTTTCAGTAATCAGATTATGCACTCCATGCATTAAAAGACCATCATATGCACTCTCTTTTTCCTCCTTTTTGTCTGTGACCCTCACTCACTCTCTGTCTTTGTGTGCCTCTGCTTGTGTTTGGGACTCCATATCTCTTTGATGTCAGTAGAACTGATAGTAAAGCATGCTGTGGTAGAACCCTTTGAAACTCCGTTTTTAATTATTTGCTATGGACACAAAATTTTGTTTGCTCAGATCAATGAAAGAAGGAAACTTTACATTTTCAAGTACTATATGCATATCTTACTGTTGATTTGCATTTTTTACTTTCTGTATTTGGTAACAAGATCTATGTATCTAAGATAACCATGGTTTAAGGTGTAAGCTTTTCTATCCGATGATGAACATTGACTCACAGTTAAGTGCTTTCTTTTTGTATTACAAGAGTTCTATTGATCAAGTCTACCGAGCTAAGCAGTGAGCATTTAGGGGTTCAGGATTTACTTACACTTGTTTGTTTTCTTTTGATGGATTTTCTGACCTTTTAATTGCTCTTGAATTACATGCCTCTTAGCACTCAAAGCTAAGGTCTGATTGGCATCACACTTCTTACTATTGCATGCATCATTTCTACGCGTATGATTTGCTAAACCTTTATAGTTATCTCCTTTTTCTTCAGATTAAAGGGTCTACTCCATCTGGTTGCTGGAACAAAATATACAAAAGAATGAAAAAACTGCAGAATGGTACTTCCAACAGCATCAATGCTGAAAATGGGGTGGAAAGCATCTACGAATCAGGTTCTGACATGTTTGGTTTCTCCAATCCTCAAGTAATAAAACTAATAAAGGTACAAGGATTTTCTTTTCCCTGAAACTCCTTACCAAAAATCATAGGTTAAATAAATGACTCTTGATATTAAAGTATACTCATGAACTTATATGCTGAATATAAAGTTGGTAAATGAGCATTTGACATGCATATTAAGAAGACAAGCACTTTTTGATTGGCAGCGACATGGAACTTTTGAAACTTAACGACTTTGCTCACCATTTTACTCTATAGGGTTAACTTTCTTCTGCTTCGAGTCGAAATGTCCTGTCATTTCTAGTTGTTCTTTTCTCTCTGATTGTGATATTAACTCTGATGGTAAAAGAAAATATTTAAAATTTAAATGCAAATAACTATTGTTTCTTCTTTCGACGTTCTTAGGGTGACTTTTATTTTCTGCTTGTAGTAGTTTGACAATCATTTGTATTTGTTATGGATATGTGTACATTGATGGTGCCTGCTTAGATTGTATATTGATTCCCTATGATGTTAACAGGGGTTGTTGAAATCCAGACTATCGTCCAAGTTATCCATGTGCAATTCTACCTCTGATAGATATCAGAACTTGCCAGTTGGCTATCGACCTGTTCGTGTAAATTGGAAAGATCTTGATAAGTGCAATGTCTGCCACATGGATGAGGTGCAAGAGAATCTTCTATCTTTAATTGCTGTAGCTCTAACTCCTTTAATTTTTATTTGGCCTATCTTTCTCTTTGCATCTCCTTGTCTTCAATTTATTGTTTGAGGGCTGATGTTTTGTCTCTAACCTAATAGTGCTTTCAATTTTTTTATGTGTGGAGGCTCTAATTGTGGTTCTTTGTTTCCAGGAATATGAAAACAATTTGTTTCTGCAGTGTGAGAAATGCAGAATGATGGTAAAACCTTGTATACTGGTTCTGCTGGTTTCTGCACTATAACTTTTTCCATCTGATAAGCGGTTTGAGATATGATACATAAATCCTATTATTTTTTTTAACTCTTCATCAATTAATTCCTTTAATGGTTTTTCTTGAAAAGTTCCTTTTTCCATTTCTTGTGAAAAGTTTTATTACTTTTCATTTTAATCTTCTAGTTAATTCATATATTTCATAGGAGTAATGTTTACTCAGGTCCATGCCAGATGCTATGGGGAATTAGAACCTGTTGATGGTGTCCTGTGGCTATGCAATTTATGCCGACCAGGGGCCCCTGAGTCTCCTCCGCCCTGCTGCCTTTGTCCTGTAACTGGTAATGTATTGTTATCCATCTTTATCCCCTGTAAGGCTATGGATCATATGTAGCTCAAAATTTAGATTTACTTTTTCCAGGTGGTGCTATGAAGCCAACTACTGATGGTCGCTGGGCTCATCTGGCTTGTGCAATATGGATACCTGGTTTGTGTCTGTAATATGCACGCATTCATTTATTTGTCTGTTGTATTAGATTATGTGGTCTCACTTTATGCATTTCAGAAACTTGTTTATTTGATGTCAAGAGAATGGAGCCCATTGATGGCTTAAATAGGATCAATAAGGTACGGAGGATGGTTAACTTGAACTTTTATGCTTTATAATCCTATCACCTCTGCGGATAAACAATTTATTTAATTATAATCATTTGATCATTTTGTGGGTGATATTGAGAACATTTCATTTGTTGAACTTGGTAGCTGTAATCTTGTACTGAAGCAGAAATTTGATCTTTAAATTTCTACTATTAAATTCCTTTTAGTTGGACAATCATGATTGTTTACAATCTGCAACCAAATTTTTTGGTTCAAAAACAGGATCGTTGGAAGCTCTTATGCAGCATCTGTGGTGTAGCTTATGGAGCTTGCATCCAAGTAAGATTGTTATCTTAAGATACTAAATAACTGCTATGCTTGTATATTTCAGACTGTCAGTTGAGTGTAATGTTCTCATGCAACTGGACCTGTTAAACGTAAGTTTTAAGTCCTCCGATGTCATTGCATGACTGGTCTTGTTAGCTTAATGCAAAAATTCAAATTCAAATTCCTGATAAAGATTTTGTATTCAACTGGGGCAAAGTTTAAATTGCTTTTGAACTTCTTTTGTTTCGTTGTGATGTTTTCTAGAAGTGCAATTTGCAAGAACTGCACCTCATAAAAGATTATAGATGAGAAACAAACCAACAGCTTTGTTTGTTGTTTGCTACGTTTCTAGACATTTATCGGATCTTTATGGGCAATAATTTACATAACAGGAAAAAAAAGGGGTTAAAAAAGTGTTGGTTGATATTTGATGAGGTTAATAAGTCTCCTCATCTCTATATTTGAGGAGGGTACTAACTTTTTGAAGTTTGACTCTTTCTTTTTCCTTCTCTTTTCCAAATTTCTCTGCCTGACAACTTAAATTGTCTTGGCGACTTTTAGTGTACCAACTTTTTGAAGTTCTTTTTCCTTCTCTTTTCTAAATTTCTTTATCTGATAAGTTAATTGTTATCTCGGCAACTTACGTTGCTCCCTCTTTAGTGGAGAAAGTGAGACAAAGTACGCAAAAGCAACAAAACAGTCCATAATGCTTGGGTGGCATATTCAATCATTCTTCTGCTCTCTTGTTCTCTCTGTAATCTACACATGCATTTAGTAATTTGTGAATTTTAACTCTGTTGAAATCTTACCTGTAGTGCTCAAATAATAATTGCCGGGTAGCATATCATCCTCTCTGTGCACGTGCTGCTGGACTTTGCGTTGAGGTATTCTTTTCCTTTGTTACAATTATTAAAGATGCTTGATTAGTTTGTTCATTTATTTAAACTTCAAATGAATGCTGTAGTTGGTAACAAAATATGCTTATATTTACTCAAACTGCATCATTTCAAACTGCATCATTCTATATGGTCAACAGCTTGAGGATGAGGACAGACTACATCTCCTTTCTCTTGATGATGATGAAGATCACCACTGTATCCGTTTACTTTCCTTCTGTAAGAGGCACAAACAGCCATCTAATGAGAGGCCGGTCATTGATGAAAGGATTAGTAGAATTGCTCGTTGCTGTTCTGATTATATACCTCCATCTAATCCGTCTGGCTGTGCTCGTACCGGTATGCCTTTTATGCTTCTTCTTTGGTTTCAGGTATATTAGATGCTTGCTTGCAATGATGCAGTATGGTATCTCATGTGTATGTATTCTTTCACTCTGTAAGAGTTGATTCAAGGTTTTGTGTTATGGTAGTTTTGTTTTCAAGAACCACCGAGTAATATTTTCCATGTAGCACTCCATCCTTCCAAGTGTTGGGGCTTCTTTTCGTATATTTAGCCACTTAATTCCATAAAATCGGGTTAAGGAAAAGGTTCTTTCATAAATTCTTTTGATCTTCTTGAATTCTGATAGAGCCTTACAATCATTTTGGAAGAAGAGGAAGGAAGGAACCTGAAGTCCTTGCTGCTGCATCTTTGAAGCGCTTGTTTGTAGAGAATCAGCCTTATTTAGTTGGTGGTTTCTGTAAGCATGATTCATCGATTGGTAGATTGCTGCCAAATGGAGTTGTTGCCACTAGATCTTCTTTTAACTTACAAAGGTTTAAGGCCTCTCAGCTAGATTCTCATGGCAACATTCTCTCTATGGCTGAGAAGTATAAATACATGCGGGAGACATTCAGGAAGAGATTGACATTTGGTAAGTATCTTAGGATTTCACACACGTGTCAATGTCAACAATATGTAAGGATCATTTTGGAGCTTTATATGGTGACTTGTTTTGTTATTTTTGGTTCTAGGGAAATCAGGAATACATGGATTTGGCATCTTTGCGAAGCAGCCATTTAGGGCTGGAGACATGGTAAAATTAAACTGCATATCAACTATGATAAAATTAATTTGCATATTAATATATTCTAAGTTCACAAGTATAATGGTGCTATATTTCAGGTGATTGAATATATAGGTGAACTTGTTAGACCACCTATTGCTGATAGGAGAGAACGATTCATATACAATTCATTGGTGGTATGTTTCTTGGCATTACGTTTTTGTCTCTGTTTCTTTGTGTATGCTTATATTTCTGGTTTTGGTAATGCGTGGCTATCATCATAAGACTGATCTTTACTATTTGAAAGTTATTTCTGTTGTTTTTATAGTCAAAATCTTGATTAGGTTTTTTAAATTCAGGGTGCTGGGACTTATATGTTTCGAATTGATGATGAACGGGTAATTGACGCTACGAGAGCAGGAAGTATTGCTCATTTGATCAATCACTCGTGTGAGGTGTGCATTTTCTCTCTATGATTTTTTGTTGTCAAACTTGTGTCCTGTTTTTTCGAAAGGAAAAAAAAAAAGGTAGTTCTGTGGTAAAGTTCCAATGGGTAATTAGTTTGACTACTGTAAATGATAAATGTTCTGGTCTCAACTGTTCTGTCTTTAAACTTGTGAGAGTATTACTGGAAGTTGAAAGCTCACTGGTGGTTGCAATTTCAGTTCAATCAATTTGTTTGCTAGATGCTTAATTATAGGAGCACTAATTTATACTTGTGTTTCTTTTTGTTTATTGTTGCACAGCCCAATTGCTACTCGAGAGTGATAAGTGTTAATGGTGATGAGCACATTATTATATTTGCAAAAAGAGATATTAGAAGATGGGAAGAACTCACATATGACTATAGGTTTTGCTCAATTTCTCAACATCCCGTGTTCATCCGTATGTTTGAGATGTATGCTGACTTTTTCCCTTGCAGATTTTTCTCAATTGATGAACAATTGGCATGCTACTGTGGATTTCCAAGATGCCGTGGTGTGGTTAATGACACTGAAGCAGAGGAGCAGGTGGCAAAGCTATATGCACCTTGCAGTGAATTAATAGACTGGAAAGGAGAGTGAGAAATGGTTGGTATGTTTATGACTTGTTTTTCTACTTGTGCAATCTCTCTCTCTCTGCTTTCTTGTTTGTAGAACAGTCTTCTAATTCATGGTCAGATGAATATTAAGAGCAGATGCTTTTGTTGTTGCAATGGTTTCTATTATTGGTCCGTGGATTCTCAACATTTTACTTGTATAATAGGGCAGCATGAGTTTAGGCGTTGATACTTATCATTATGATCTTCCTGTTAATTACAATCTCTAAGGTCAATATTGTGTTGAAATCTCTACTCAAAATTGCATGTTTGAAAATCGTTCTTCAATGGTGGATTTCTTTTGTTAGTGGAGACGATTTAGTTTTTATTACTTTGGTGAGGAGTTTTAAAGTTCATGATCATCCTAAGGTCTAGATAATCTTCGTCAGAAATGTGGAACTATACCAACACTGAGTTATGAGTTCCAAAACCTAGGATGACGTAATATAGAAATAAAAATCATATTTCCATGATAAAGTGACTATCTTTTTTTGACCAACACCAATTATAAGTTGTCAAAGGAGCAGGATCATAGTTTTCGTCTTCTTGGGCAATCGTCATACCTATTTTCACTAAAATTATCATTTTTCCCTGGTTAAAGGAGTTTCTTTTCATTATCAGGTTCCCAATATTCCTATGCTCTAATTTCCTGCTACAGTTTGTACCAAGAGTCGTTTACCTTTGTGTTTCTTTCTGCAGAGATTTGTCATTATTATGCTGGGTTGGATCTTCTGAATGTTGGATTGCTTCCCCCACACCGACTACTGTCTGCAGGCGATTTTATGAGGAAAAAAAAAAAGTGGGTTCTGATGATTTTAACCTTGCCTTCCCGTTCTCTCCTTCTTGTGTCTTTGAGAAAATGCAAACCAAGTGATTCGGCTTCTTTTGGTCTACCTCTTTCCTTGGCCTCGGAAAACAAATTTGTAAAAAGTGCTGAAATTTGTAACTTCCTTTCAACTCACTAATTATGGACCGATTTTTAAAAATTATATGCTAATTTGTTTCTCAAATTTTAACCCTAGATAGGCATGAATTCAATGATGTACATCTTTGTAAAAAGAACATTCATCTGGCAAATGAAAAGTCAATGCTCTGCTCATGGCATCTCTATACTTTGCCATATTGTACACGTAATTGAAATGTGGTACTGTCACATATCTTCTCCTTTTCTATATTGGAATTTTCATTTGGTGACATGGAAGCAGGCTACTTAAATCCTTGTTCTCAATTTGCACAACCCTTTTGTGGAACCAAAGACAAGAGTCTGTAAGTTGTGGATAGAAACATAGAATTGTTTGTTGCCGGTTGGTTCTGTATTGTTTCTATTTTCAATGCAATTCTATTAGAGTTGGATCTTTAGAGGGATTTGTTGAGAATTTAGACCTTTCAAATTCACACCCAAGGATATTTAATAGACAAAAATATATCAGAAAATAACAACGCAAGAGAATTTATGTAAAAATTTTCAAACCGGAGAAAAATCATGGGTACTGAGAAGAAAATCTATTATGTGAAAAATTCTTATAATCACACAAATTTTCTTCTCATTCAATCCTCCAATACATTAACACACTCACAAAGAAATATACAAGATAAACTTTCTAACTCTCACCTCAAAAGAGAAATTTAACTAGAGTCAAATTTGTACTACAAATTTTTGACTTTGTTTGGTGCACAAAACAAGGAGGTAGCTACCTCCTTATATTTCACAAGTGAGTGTTAGATTCATTTATGTCGTTTCCATCAGTTATTTTTATTGATCTATTTATCTGTTGATCATTGAAAATACCATAAGCATAAAGTTTTTTTGTTAATTACCATAAGTATTTCAATCTATTGCAAAGTACATATGCATTTGAAGCACCGTAACGATACGAGTATACGACAGAAGCTAGTTCGTACATAATTTCGAAGACATAGCTGCATCAAGAATTAAACACAACCAAATCTAGTCTTGCCACTTTTAATTTATTCATCACATTGGACGTCCCTGCTCCATAGACAATCTTCATCGTTTATTGAATCCTGAAAATGCAAAAATATTAAAAATTAATTGATCATATATATACACACTAAGATACTTCGTTAACAAAAGTAGAGAAAGTAGTCGTCACTTACTTGCTGCAGTCTACGTTAGGGTCGATGGGAACAGGAACTTGGACATGGCATAAGTCAGGAAGACTTTTAGCCTTTTCAGGATTAACGTGAAAGGATTTGGCCGCCTTCTGAAAGCAATGACACAAATCTCTACGTATAGGTGTGGTGCTGGCCTGGTCGTTCAAAGATTTTACTGCTATACAGCAAGCGGGGGCTGGATCATTGTTAGTACCGATCAAGTAGGGTAGGCATGGCAAAAGTGAAGTTATTGCTTCGTCGCATGTAATGGCTGCATTTGCACTAACAAGCAGAAGCAGGAACATGAACATGAACATGAACCCAGAACCCACCATCCTCTTCATTTTCAACTCTTTTGTTTATTAACTTCTCACTTTTGGTTGATTCGTGCATAGACTTGGGGCTCTCTTTGGCTTTTATAGTGTAAAGTCCTTCTTGTGCACTAATTATTATTAAATGTGACTTTCCCTATTTATTTCTAATAAATGTGGTAGATCCAAACTTATCAGTAACACATATTTGGGACATTTCAAACTTAATTTTTAATATTTTTTAAGGCTTATTTGTTCTACCTAATTAATGTCTCCCTTCAATAGCTAATAATTAGAGGTGTAAGCTTTTAGACTTTCCCTGAAATTTAGATTAATCAAATTCGTTACCTTTCACACAAATTTAAAAAACAAATGTAAAATACGGCACTCACATCTTATATAAAAATAATTTTTTAGACCAATACAACTTATTATATACTATAATAATATATAACTTTGTTCCGTTCACGATATCTTAAATATTATCTTCCACAAATGAAAGTATTACAAAGAGAAAAAAAAAGATATTGTGTATTTTTGCAATTATATGATACTTAGAAAATCTTATGATTCCATGAAAATAGTCATTTATTAATTTCGGAGTATATATATATATATATACATACGTACCGTGACATTAAATCTTAATATTAATCTTTTTATTATTTGAATTTTAATTGGGATTTACTTTAGAAGGATTAAATTGTATCTTTAATGTGGTGCACCTATTTCTTGAATAATTGAAATTGTTTTATAGCATTTAAGGTAAAAGAAAATAAATAGCACTTATGTCTCTTACGCAGTGTTGTAACGTATCCTTTCTGTGTTTTAATGTGACACATGATTCAATATTTTGAATGTATTTCTACTAATATCATATTATCGATTATTTGATTAAAAAATTAATTGAGATTTTATTAATTTTATATGATCTTCTTGATTGTCATAATTTTCTTTCAATTTTTAACAAAATTAATATATTTGATTTAATGTAACTAAAATTAAAAATATAAATAAACTATAAGATATTAAGTTACTAGAGATAAAATTTTGAAGTAAAAAGACTATAATATAAAATTAGTAAAGTAAAATAGTTATTCTAAGGATACCTATACATTTTTCTCACCCATATATAAGTTTTGGTGTTGTCATTATTAATGTAATGATAAGCGACATTGAATAATGATATTTTATATAAGTACTAAATTTTGTAATCCATTATTAAATTAACTCTATTTTAAAAGAGAATATCATTACATTATTAAAGCTCGTTAATTTTTATAAAATTAATATATCATTAGCACTTAATTATTATCTAAAATTTTATTACATAACTGTATTTAAACCTTGAAATATACTGAAGAAATATATATTTTCCTTTATTTTTGCAATGAATGAATGAGTGCAAATATTTTGATACAAAATGAAGATACACACTCTAGACACATTATTTACAATTTAAATTTTATAATAAATTTGTAAAATGAAGTCTTAATTTAAATTTTATGACTACTTGAAAATTTAAAAGATAACGTTATCATATAAATATTTGATGTAGTAATCAATACCATATAAAAATTCAATTCATATGCATATATATTCATTTGTCCATGTTAATATTCAAAATTAAGACAATATCGTAGATATAATTATGTTATTAGACTTTTATTAAATATGAAATTTTACTATTTTATATTATTTTTCTTAAGTATAAAGAAATTTTATATTGAAAATATCAAATTTTAAATTATTTTTTAGTATTCCTAAAAGGATTTAAACATAAATGTTATATTTGAGGAGAAATTCATAAAAGTCATATTATTTCAAGCATAAGCAAACCAATAATAATTTTCTTTTCCTTTATTGCTATAAAAATTACATTCTAACAATTATTTTTGTAAAGATAAATTGCTATTAATAATTTACATGATTCTTAATTGAATAATTGACACATTATGGCATTATGCAATGCTTATATCCTGTATTAATTTTTTTTTCCAAGATCTTAATTATGGAAAGATATCTTTAAATTATCCACATTTATTTTAATTCTCGCTTGAATCGAATAGGTTCTTTATAAAAAATAAAATTTTAATCTTAAATTTTAATCGACTATATATATAAAAAAATTTAAACTTGCCACCTCATTATAAAGATTTATGTAAGTTTGAAGCGGAGAAAGAAAAAAGGTGTCGGTGAGCGTTGTCAGTCTCAATACGTTCCTCCATCAAATCTAGCCTGTTTATGAATGAACCTTGAGCATCTGATCCTTATTAGTCCAATCTCTACCGTCGATTCTTGTACGAACCAAATAATGGTGATTTAAGCACAGTTCTAATCACTGGTTCATGCATTATGGAAAAGGACATCTGAACCAACTAAAAAGTCCCTAAAACTAGTTCCTTTCTTCGGAGACAACCACCCAAGTAGATCCAGAAGTATTTGCTCCGCTGGTAAGTTAACGTCATGCTTGAAGTCAAAGTTTTAATCTTTCCGAGATTTAAACAATGTGTAATGATTTCTCATCTGGGTTTTAGAAATTATGGTCTACAGGAGATCAGAGATGGAGAAAATGAAAAATGGCATCTGGGTATTTCTGATAATTTGCGCATTAGCTGTAACAGTCGTTAATAGTGATGATTCGGAGAAGACGGTGGTGAAAACGGTGAAGGGGAAGAAGGTTTGCACAAGAGGGTGGGAATGCAAAGAATGGTCTGTGTACTGTTGTAATCAGACAATTTCAGATTTCTTCCAGACTTATCAGTTTGAGAATCTATTCTCTAAGAGGAATTCTCCAGTTGCTCATGCTGTTGGTTTCTGGGATTACCAGTCTTTCATTACTGCCTCTTCTATTTATCAACCACTTGGCTTTGGTACCACCGGTGGCAAGCTTATGCAGATGAAGGAGGTCGCAGCTTTTCTTGGACACGTCGGCTGCAAAACTTCTTGTATGTAACTTTCTTTTCTGTTCTTGTCTTTGGATTCGTCTTCTTGTTATTGCTATGAATTTTTATGTCTTTCTCTTACTTGTGTGGATATATGGCAAAACGAATGACTCGTTGATGTAATGCTTCTGGTCACTCTTGAGTCTGGTGTTTTTGTTAAGTTCTTTGATTACTTCTACTGCATTGAGCAGGCTATGAATGAACGAATTAACTCTGTGGATTGTTGGGTGATTGATGTGGTTGTGTTAAGTCGTTAAGTTCGTTGATTTCTTTCACATGCATATTGTTACTCGTGATAATTTTACAGGTGGCTATGGAGTTGCTACTGGAGGACCGTTGGCTTGGGGTCTTTGCTACAACAGGGAAATGAGTCCTAGCCAGTCTTACTGCGATAACTTCTACAAATACACCTATCCTTGCAGTCCTGGAGCTGAATACTATGGCCGTGGTGCTATTCCAATATACTGGTAGGAGACGTTTTTATTCTCTATTTGGATGTATGTCTATCCCACATGTCTTTATTTTGGTGTTCTGCGAATAAATATGGAGTTACAGGAGACAAGATAGCTGCGTTACAGAATAGGACATAAAGCTTGTCACTTGATAACTGATGAATTTTCTTTTCGTAATGATCTACTGTTTCCTGTCTTTAGATGTTGTCTTATTATGCAAACTCCTGTTTTTCTCCCAAGTAACTATGAGATGATAACACTTGGGAACTTGAAAGCTGCTTCTGTCCTGTTAGGAACTATAATTATGGAGCTGCTGGAGAAGCATTGAAGGTGGATTTGTTGAACCATCCAGAATACATTGAGCAAAACGCCACTATTGCTTTCCAGACTGCGATTTGGAGGTGGATGACCCCAATCAAGAAATCACAACCTTCAGCTCATGATGTGTTTGTAGGGAAGTGGAAGCCCACCAAGAATGACACATTGGCCAAAAGGGTTCCTGGATTCGGAACTACAATGAATGTTCTCTACGGTGATGTGGTTTGTGGGCAAGGTGATATTGATGACATGAACAACATCATCTCTCATTATCAGTATTACCTTGACTTGATGGGCGTTGGCAGAGAACAGGCAGGTCCCCATGATGTTCTCACCTGTGCTGAGCAACTCGCATTCAACCCGACCTCTTCAAGTCCTGCTTCGTCTTCCTGAGCATGGCCTCCTGGTTTTATACACTCCGATCAAGTAAATAAGGGCAAATTGCCATGACAGTTTATACGGATGTAGAAATGAATAAGCTTATTTTGTGTGTTAAGATATTCATGTGTGTGTATATAAGTGACCGACTGTATGTAGCGTTCCTGTTATGAATTGTTATCATTCTACGTGTGCCCAAAGTCACTTCTTCCTCTGCCCGTGTTTGTTTCTTACCGCACTCCATAAATTAAGTCTGAAATTACATGACTACATAATCACATAAAATAAGAAAATGGTCCACACATTAACAAAATTTATGATAATGTTTTAGCCCATGATCCTTATGATCAGTTTAAATAAAGATAAAAATGTTTAATTTTGTAATTTGCATCCCACGGGTTACTCTTGATCAGAGGGCACTTGAGGATAATAAAATTAAGGTGCGTGATGTTGTTTACACAGATGAATCGAGAAAGAATATTTTCGCTATAACTTTTAAGCTTGTGGAATATTTCACTGATAAGCCTTAACGGATTTTTAGTTTATATACCACTCAAGTGATTTTTTTGAACAAATCATCCATAAGCAGGGGAACGAATATCGTTCTGTACCAGTTGAAAAACGAAACGGTATTTGTTCTTTTTGTATCGGCCATTAATACCAATTGGTGCCATTGTTTTTCATTCAGTACTAGCTAGTACATACGATACCGGGGGATTACCGGCCGGTACTATAAAATTTGAAAAAATGAAGGACTTGTTTGCAATTTTTAAATTTTTTTTCTAAACCTAGCGAACCCCCCCTCCCCCAGTCAGACACCTGCAATCTACTCCTCTCTCGAACCTTCTCCTTCTCCTTCCTTTGTTATTTTCTCTCCCTCTCTCTCTCTCTCCGACTCTCACTTCAACACCGTCGTAAACAACCCCCTCCCCCGAGTCTCTGTCTCCACCGAGCCTTCCTTCTCATTTTTCTCTCTCTCTCACTGACTCTCACTTCTTCATTTGCCACTATCGCCGTTCTCTCTCTCCCGTTCTACTCTTCATCTCCGATGATACTGGTGACTAGTCTAGCAGTGCTGCTCCTTCCCTCATCCTCCCCGACCCACGCCAGCATCAGAGGATAGAGATCCTCCCTTGGCTCCTCCCTTTGCGTCCCCCGAAGATGTCACTGTCTTCAACCTTCCTCCACGAGGACCAGCACACCACGTTGTTGCCACTGAACAGCTGAAGGAGGGGAGAAGGTTGTAGCCTTGCAATCGTAGGTCGCCCAGACCTGAAGCGTCTGACCATTCAGTCCACCCGACCTAAAGACAGTGACACAACTAAGAATTTAAAATAGGAGGGCCTAAATATGTAATTTTTTTAAATTTTGGAGAGGCAATGTACCATTAAATCCTAAATAACTATATATATATATATACTCTGTCTCTACCTAAAGGCCCAATCTGAAGACCCGAAGCTAGTAAATTTTTTTGAGGTGTGTTTATTGAATTTTTCAATTTTTTTCTGCTTAAATCTTAGTTGTACTTTTTATTGTGTTGGATTGGATCTTGGATTTGTGAATTGGTTGGAACTTGGAACTTGGTTTTGTATTTGCAATTTGTGTGTATCTGAATTTTGGTTGGATATTGGAGTTGAAATGTTGAATGATAACGGTATTGTCATTTGGAAATAAAAATGGAGTTGAATTGAATGAGTAAGTCACTCACGATGAATGATGTATTGGTTTTCTAATTTGCGTGGGTTGGATTCATTGGAGTTGAAATGTTGAATAATAACGGCATTGTCATTTAGAAATAGAAATGGAGTTGAATTGAATGAGTGAGTCACTCGCGGTGAATGATGTATTGGTTATAAAGATTGATTTAAGTTTATCAAAAATTTATGGTAAGTTTTTGGATGAATGAAATGCATTATGCACGGCCTTGTTGATTATGAAAATTGAAAGTTGAACTTGAAAGTTGAAACAACTTAAATGTAAGATTTAAACCGATAATATTAAATTTGTAAAATTATAAAAATTTAAATCATTAATTGGCACATTCTTAATATTTTTGAAATAGTATTTTATTTATAATATTTGGGTATTGACTTTAGGTAAAATAATTTGAGTATAAAATTATGCAATTGGAAATTAATAATAATTCGGTTGTAGTTAATGATAGTATTTGCCCATTTGGGTATTAGTTTTGGGTAAATAATTAATTGAGTATAAAATATGTTGAATTATTTGGTAATATATACGTGTGAGGTATCATAAATATTTATAATAGATAATGTGTGAAAGTAGTGATGTAATAAATGCATCTCAAAAAGAACTTTTATTTTTCAAATTGTGAATATGTTGTAGGGTTCCAATCATTTATACTTAGAATTATTAATGTCAATTAAAAATTGTAAAAGCAACATATATATTTAAGAATGAAATATAAAATGGTGTCTATGTTAGCCCCAAAATTTTTTTAAAGATTAAGCATGATTAGATTAAATTGATTAAGTTAGATTAACATTAATTAAGGAGTCATTAATTAACTTAAGATAGCATTAAAGATGTTTAGGTGGAGAATTAATGAAATTAAATAGGTTAGTTGGTTAGTAGGTTAGGATTAAATGCAATGGGCCTTAAAGTAGTAAGAAAGAAAAGAAGATAAGAATAAGTGGGCTTAAAATATGAATGGG
>JANTNU010000001.1:18337002-18348690 GCA_024752395.1 Erythroxylum havanense
TTGGGCTCTGGAAACGGGTCCAATAGTTGTGGAATGTAAGCAAGAGCAAGAGGGTTAATGTTAAGTTATAAATAGTTAGAGTTGGGATCCGGTCTCGGGATCGGGTTCCGACAGCCTATAATATTATGGTTTGTTAGAAATAAAACGAAGATTTAAAGCTTTAAATAAGAAAAAAAAACATTTGCAAAGAAGTTATATCCTTTAACTTGATCCTCATATTATAAATATCTTTCAACTTGATCATCATGTTACGAATATATGTGTATAAATAATTGTATAAGATATGTCATTCATTATTTGGCAATTATGTAAATCATATCATACCCTTCAACTTGATCCTTATGTTTGAAACTATGAATTGAAATTATTGGAAATAAAAATTATTTATGTATGATTTGTGGAAGTTGGAAATAGAAATTGCTGAAAATTGTTAGAAATGAAATTTATTTTATGAATGTATTGTGATTATTGGAAATGGAAATTGTTTATGAATATTTTGTGATTATTAGAAATGGAAATTGTTAAAAATTGTTTAAAATGGAAATTGTTTATGCATGTTTTGTGATTGTTAGAAATTGAAATTTTTTAATGAATGTTTTGTAATTAATGAAAATGGAAATTATTGAAAATTGTTGAAAATGGAAATGAAAATTGTTGGAAATAAAAATGTAATTATAAATGTGTTGTGATTTACGGAAATGGAAATTGTTGAAAATTGTTGGAAATATAAATTGAAATTATTTATGTATGATTTGTGGATGATGGAAATGAAAATTTTTGAAAATTGTAAGAAATGAAAATTAGTTTATGAATGTATTGTGATTATTGAAAATGGAAATTGTTGAAAATTGAAAATGTTTATGAATATTTTGTGAATATTAGAAATGAAAATTGTTAAAAATTGTTGAAAATGGAAATTGTTTATGCATGTTTTGTGATTGTTGGAAATAAAAATTATTTTATGAATGTTTTGTGATTAATGGAAATGGAAATTGTTGAAAATTGTAAGAAATGAAAATTGAAATTGTTTATGTATGATTTGTGGATGTTGGAAATGGAAATTGTTGAAAATTGTTAGAAATAGAAATTGTTTTATGAACGTATTGTGATTATTGTAACTTGTTGAAAATTATTAGAAATGGAAATAGAAATTGTTCAAAATGGAATTGGAATTATGAATATTTTGTGATTATTGGAAATGAAAATTGTTAAAAATTGTTGAAAATGGAAATTATTTTATGAATGTTTTGTGATTAATGGAAATGGACATTGTTTATGTATGTTTTGTGATTGTTAGAAATGAAAATTGTTGGAAATGAAAATGGAAATGATTGAAAATTGTTGGAATGGAAATGGAATTATAAATGTTTTGTGATTATTGGAAATGGAAATTGTTAAAAATTAATAAAAATGAAATTTGTTTATATATGTTTTATGTAATTATATATGTTGAATGTTTTGAATTGTTAGCTTTTGACTTATAGTGAATTGTATTTCATGAAATTTAATTATGTGTAATGTATTCATACAGAATGAGTTATATTATATAAGAAGGATATGCATATTGTGTACTGATCAATCCACTTCTGAAAGACACAATGATCCAGCTTGGGCTCATGCTGTATTAGTTCCCGGTATAAGGAACCATACTACTTGCTTGTTTTGTAACAAACATATGAAAGGTGGAGGAATCACCCCATTACAAAAAACATTTATCTGGGATTAAAGGAGATGTGGAATTCTGTAAAAAAAAGTAAGTCATGATGTGAAGTGACAGATGAAAACATTGTCCAAAAGGGTTCCTGGATTCGGAACTACATTGAATGTTCTCTACGGTGATATGGTTTGTCGGCAAGGTGATATTGACGCCATGCACAACATCATCTATCATTATTAGTATTACCTTGACTTGATGGGCGTTGGCAGAGAACAGGCAGGTCCCCATGATGTTCTCACCCATGCTGAATAGGTAAGTTGCATTCAACCCAACCTCTTCAAGTCCTGCTTCATCTTCCTGAGCATGGCCTCCTGGTTTTATACACTCCGATCAAGTAAATAAGGGCAAATTGCTAGGAAAGTTTATACGGATGTAGAAATCTATAAGCTAATTTTGAGTGTTAAGCTATTCATGTGTGTGTGTATAAATGATCGACTGTTTGTAGCATTCCTGTTATAAATTGTTATCATTTTACATGTGCCCAAAGTCACTGATTCCTCTACCCGTGTTTGTTTCTTACAGCACCCCATAAATTAAGTTTGAAATTACATGACTACATAATCACATAAAATAAGAAAATGCTCGACACATTATCAAAATATAAGATAATGTTTAGCTGATGATCTTTATGATCAGTTTAAATAAAGATAAAAATGTTTAATTTTGTAGATGACATCATACGAGTTACTCTTGATCAGAGGGCACATGGGGATAATATAATTAAGGTACGTGGCATTGCTTATATCAGTGAATCGAGAAAGAACATTTTTGCTATGACTCTTAAGTTTGTGGAATATTTCACTGATAAGCTTTAACGAAGCTATATCACGGATTTTCAGTTTATATACCACTCAAGTGATTTGTAGAACATATCATTCATAAGCAAAGGAATGAATATTGTTCCATTTTTTAGCCGGTACAGTACAATATTGGGGTATACCGAATGGTATCATAAAATTCAGAAAAATGAAAGACATATTTGCAATTTTTAAAATTTTTCCTAAGTCTGACCGACCCTCCTAGATAGACACCTGCGATCGACTCCTCTCTCGAACCTTCTTCTCCTTCCTCTGTTATTCTCTCTCTTTCTCTCTCTCACCGACTCTCACTTCTTCACTCACCATCGCCACCGTTCTCTCTCTCTCATTCTCCTCTTCATCTTTGATGATACTGGTGACTGGTCGGACAGTGTTGCTCCTTCCCTCATCCTCCCCTTTCCACACCAGCATTAGAGGACAACGATCCTCCCTCTACTCCTCCCTTCGCATCCCCTTAAGATACCACCATCTTCAACCTTCCTCCACGGGGACCAACGCACCACGTCGTTGCCACTGAACGTTTAAAGGGGGAGAAAGATTGCAGCATCACAGTCACAGATCACCCAAACCCGTCAGTCTGTCAACCGACCCAAAGACCTAACCTGAAGACCTGAAACTAGTGAATTTTTTTAGGTGTGTTTTTTAAGTTTTCCATTTTTCTGCTTAAATCTTAATTGCATGTTTTATTATGTTGGATTGGATCTTGGATTTATGAATTGGTTGGAAGTTGAAACTTGGTTTTGAGATTTGCAATTTGCATGTATCTGGATTCTGGTTGGATATTAGAGTTGAAATGTTGAATGATAATGGTATTGTCATCTGCAAGTGGAAATGGAGTTGAATTGAATGAGTGAGTCACTCACGATGAATGATGTATTGGTTTTCTGATTTGAGTGGGTTGGATTTATTGGAGTTGAAATGTTGAATAATAACGGCCTTGTCATTTGGAAATGGGAATGGAGTTGAATTGAATGAGTGAGTCACTCACGGTGAATGATGTATTGGTTTTCTGATTAGCGTGGATTGGATTCATTGGAGTTGAAATGTTGAATGATAACGGTATTGTCATTTGGAAATGGAAATAGAAATGGAGTTGAATTGAATGAGAGAGTCACTCACGGTGAATGATGTATTGGTTACAAAGATTAGTTTTAGTTTATTAGAAATTTATGATAAGTTTTTGGATGAATGAAATGCATTATGCATGGCCTTGTTGATTATGAAATTGAAAGTTGAACTTGAAAGTTGAAACAACTTAAATGTAAAATTTAAACATATAATATTAAATTTGTAAAATTGTAAAACTTAAATCATTAATTGACACATTCTTAATATTTGTGAAATGGTATTTTATTTTTAAAATTTGAGTATTGACTTTAGGTAAAATAATTAGTTAAGTATAAAATTATGCAATTAGAAATTAATAATAATTCAATTGTAGTTAATGATAGTATTTGCCTATTTGGGTATTAGTTTTAGGTAAATAATTAATTGAGTATAAAATATGTTGAACTTGAATTATTTGGTAATATATATGTGTGGAGTATCATAAATATTTATAATAGATAATGTGTGAAAGTAGTGATGTAATAAATATATTCCAAAGAGAATTTTTTCTCAAATTGTGAATATGATGTAAGACTTGTAGGTTCCAATCATTTATACTTAGACTTATTAATGTCAATTAAAAATTGTAAAAGCAACATATATATTTAAGAACGAAATATAGAATAGTGTATATAATATTATGGTTTGTTAGAAATGAAAAGAAGATTTAAAGCTTTAAATAAGAAAAAAAACATTTGCAAAGAAGTTATATCCTTCAACTTGATCCTCATATTATAAATATATCTTTCAACTTGATCATCATGTTACGAATATATGTGTATGAATAATTGTATAAGATATGTCATTCATTATTTGGCAATTATGTAAATCATATCATACCCTTCAACTTGATCCTCATGTTTGAAACTTTGAATTGAAATTGTTAGAAATAGAAATTATTTATGTACGATTTGTGGAAGTTGGAAATGGAAATTGTTAAAAATTGTTAGAAATGGAAATTGTTTTATAAATGTAATATGATTATTGGAAATGGAAATTGTTTATGAATGTTTTGTGATTATTGGAAATGGAAATTGTTAAAAATTGTTGGAAATGGAAATTATTTATGCATGTTTTGTGATTGTTAGAAGTAGAAATTGTTTTATGAATGTTTTGTGATTAATGGAAATGAAAATTGTTGAAAATGAAAATAAAAATTGTTGAAAATTGTTGGAAATAGAAATTGAATTTGTTTATGTATGATTTGTGAATGTTGAAAATGGAAATTTTTGAAATTTTTTAGAAATGTAAATTGTTTTATGAATGTATGATGATTATTGGAAGTGGAAATTGTTGGAAATGGAAATTGTTTATGAATATTTTGTAATTATTGAAAACAAAAATTGTTAAACATTATTGAAAACGGAAATTGTTTATGCATGTTTTGTTATTATTGGAAATAGAAATTATTTTATGAATATTTTGTGATTAATGGAAATAGAAATTGTTGAAAATTGTAGAAAATGATATTGAAATTGTTTATGTATGATTTGTGGATGTTGAAAATGGAAATTGTTGAAAAATTTTAGAAATGACAATTATTTATGTATATTTTGTGATTACTGGAAATGAAAATTGTTTGAAATGAAAATAAAAATTGTTCAAAATTATTAAAAATGGAAATGAAATTATGAATGTTTTGTGATTATTGGAAATGATAATTGTTAAAAATTGTCGAAAATGAAAATTGTTTATATATGTTTTGTGTAACTATATATGTTGAATGTTTTGAACTGTTAGCTTTTGACTTATAGTGAATTGTGTTCTATGAAATTGAATCGTGTGCAATGTAATCATACAAAATGAGTTATATTATATAAGAAGGATAAGTATATTGTGTACTGAAATTATGTGTTATATATTTTTATGTGTTATTTATTTTGATATATGCATTCATTTATTTTTATAGATAAATGGAAAAAATTTCAAGTACTCCTGATCAATCCACTTCTGAAAGATATAATGATCCAACTTGGGCTCGTGCTGCATTGGTTCCCAGTATGAGGAACCATACTATTTGCTTGTTTTATAACAAGCATTTGAAAGATGGAGGAATCACTCGATTAAAAAAACATTTAGTTGAGGTTAGAGGAGATGTGGAACCCTATAGAAAAATAAGTCATGATGTGAAGTGGCAAATGAAAACATTGCTTGATGAATATCTATATGAGAGAGATAGAAGGGAAATGTTGAATTTTGAAATTGGTAGTGGAAATTCGTTTTCTAATTTCCGTGGTAATTTTAGAAATGTTGAAGGTGGAAGTGGTAGTGGTAATAGTAATGTTCCTTCTCAGGCTTACGAAGAAGTACCTAAACCTGATGTGAGGAAGAGAAGAAGACAAGTGACTAGTTTATTTGTAATAAGAACAACTCTTGTAGCCCAACTTTTAATTCGTAGTGCAATGCAAGCAAGAGATGCGGCTCACAATATCGATATAGTAGTACCTAGATGGTGGTATAATACATGTTTATCGTTCAATGCTTCTCATTCTTATTTTTATCAACCTATGATGGATGCAATAGCCTCTTATGGTCTAGGATGCAAAGGTCATTCGATTGATGACTTAAGAGGTAAACTTTTAAGTTGTTCTGTTTTTAAAATTAGAAGTTATTTGGATGAAAGAAGAGTGGATTGGGTACTTATGGATGTTCAATCATGTGTGATGGTTGGATAAATCAGAGACAAAGACTTATTATAAATTTTTTAGTTTATTCTACAAATGGCTCTATGTTTTTAAAATCTATTGATGCATCTGCCTTATTAGAAATATTGAGACTTTGTTTGCGATATTTGATAACGTTGTAAATGATGTAGGGCCGGAAAACATTGTTCAGTTTATTATTGACAATGATTTTACTTATAAAGTGGCATAAAAAAGGTTGCAGAATACGTATAATTCATTTTTTTGGACGTCTTGTGTTGCACATTGCATTGATCTAATGCTGGAGAATATAGGGGATCCTAGGTATTTTTCTGTTATTGATGAGACTATGTAGAAAGCTAAAAAGGTGACAAAGTTCAACTGATCCTATTTTCATTGATAATATTGATCTTTTGGCGGATTGGGTTTCTAAAGAACCTAATTTGGTAGATGTCAATGACTTGGAAGATAATCTTGGATAGGAAAGTATTGACATGTCATTTGATGCATTAAATTTGAATGATAATGATGATGAAACTCCTCTCATTGATGAACATTTTGTACCAAATGATAACTGGGGTCAGTGTAGTTATAGAGGTATCCTCCCGTTGACGATTGAATTTCGTTCCAAGTTTTTGTTTTTTCTCTTCTTTTACTTTTACTTATATTTGATGTTTATGTTAAATTCTATATATGAAATGTAACTGTAAATGTTTTTGTTTCAGGTTTAATTTCTACTTGATTGTTTCTTCATCATGAAAACTTTTTGTAAATTATTTAAGGATATTTCTTATTCTTTTTATTGGATGTTTTGATGTAATTATTATTTATTAAAACGATGAAATTGTATTATTGTAATATTTTAAAAACTTTGTATTATTCTTAATTTTATATTTTTATGATGATGATTGTCTTTTTTATATTAATTGTGGTTATTATTAATATGTGAAATATTTAAAAATTATTGTTATTTCATATTAATTGTGATTATTATTTATTATTATATTTTTTGAAAACATTGTTGATGTAAACAGTAAACTAGTAAATTATACAGTACAATTGTATAACTACCAATAGACTATTTTGCAAATTTTAAAAATTTTAGGGACTATTTTATAAATTTTAAAAATAACCCGAAACAATACCCGGTATTGATCGATACAGGTATTGTAGGACCTCAGCCTCTCGGGCCTCGTGTCCACAGGACCTCGACCTCTCGGGCCTCGCGTCCTCCAAAGAGCCTCGGTCTCTCAGGCCTCGCGCCCACCCGCTTGCAGATATTGTCCGTTTTGGGCCTCAGCCTCTAGGGCCTCGCGCCCTCACAGTTTTACTTTTCCACAGCACTTCCAAGGAGGTCACCCTTCCTAGTACTGCTCTAGCCCTAGCACGTTTGACTTCGGAGTTCTGATGGGATCCGGTGCGTTAGGGCATAGAAAACACGTCTGCAAGGGAGAGGTTTCCACATCCTTATAAGACATGCTTCGTTCTCCTCTCTAGTCGATATGGGATACCCCTAAGTATCCACCCCACCTCGGGAGGCCCAATGTCCGCGCTGGCATATCGCTCAACTCCTGTCTCTTATATCAATCTGTAGGACCTCGGCCTCTCGGGCCTCGCGTCCACAGGACCTTGGCCTCTTGGGCCTCGCGTCCTTCAAAGGGCCTCGACCTCTCGGACCTCGCCCCCACCTGCTTGCAGATATTGTCCGCTTTGGGCCTCGACCTCTAGGGTCTCGCACCATCACGGTTTTACTTTTCCACAGGACTGCCCAGGAAGTCACCCATCCTGGTACTGCTCTGGCTTAGCACGTTTAACTTCGGAGTTCTGATGGGACCTAAATGTAACACCACACTCCCACATGACCCAAACCCGACATCGACGGTGATATCCGAGTTTGAACTCTACGAGGATGGCGTGCTACATCACTTAGTCACAACTCAGAATAAATTTTTTGAAACACAAGCATACACTATGCGGGAAATTATTAACATAACTAATTACCGGTAAATACAATGACCACGGGGGCCCTCTTATAGATACAAATTAATTTAGTCCGGTGACTTTACAAATTGACTGAATCATTTGTACAAAAATTCAGAAAATATAATTGTAATACAAAATTTATCAGACACTAATGCAGACGCAACTGATCCCGACCTCTTCTCTCACTCACAAGCTGTTGCTATACATCCGTTGCCTAATGGGGTATTCTTCTGAGTCCTGAAAAATAATTGCAAATTTTGGGTGAGTTTTACGAACTCAGTGAGGTAACCATCATCGATGGTCCACTCAATTCATGCAACACATCATTTCTCATAACATATACTCACATTTGTTGCATATTTGATCACATTTCACCATCTCACTTGAGCATAGATAATTTATACATTTCATTCGATTAGACATATATAACCAAATGAATTCATGCAACACTCAAGCATAGCATAGTTGTTTCATAATTCACAGTCGGAAGTACCACATGATTGTTACCACAGAAGCTTAAGGCATTTTGCCTTTCACTTAATTAAAGAGATGAAATCAAATGCATATGACATGCGCATATGACACTTTTCTAATTTATTTCGTTGTTGTGACCGAGCACCTAAACTGTCCCAATCAGGGCACATTAATCGTTGAGCTTGCGGCTCTGAATCACTACTGTCCCAATATGGGCGCATTAAGCGTTGAGCCTGAGGCTCTGAATCACTATGGGCTTGAGGCTCAAATACATTGAGCTTTTAGCTCTCGGTGGTTGCTCCAGTCGCAACTGTCATTAACTGATCATGCATTCATGCATGGAATGCATATGTCGCAATGAAGCAATGTCAACATCACAATCAATCCCAAATTAGCACATTCAAACAAATAGTTTACAATTAATCACATTAAAATCACGATCACATTGAATCACATTTAAAAAACAAAGGTCCCAAATTCTCAGACAAATAGCACTTCTATTGCATAATCTCCCAATACATCGGACCTTCTGTCCGAAATCCAGTCATAAACACTCACAAACCCACCATTATTCTCCACAGAGTTATAAGCGCAAAATTATAAACAAATAATAATTGAGAAACTATCTAGGTCACTCACCTATAGCTTCCGAGCTAATGCCTGGAGGTCTCGGCAATGTCTGTAGGTTGACGTTCCAATTGCGCCTCTATAATAGTCAAAATATTCAAACATTACCAAATGTACAATCAGACATATTTAATAATGCACATGTAGTAATTAAAATGTGTACAATGCATGTTCGTGACATTCCTGGAATTATTCTAAAAAAATTCTCATCACATAATTTTCCTCGAAAAATTAGAAACTCACAGACACCAAAATCACTCAATTCGGACTTCTATAGGTTCAACTCTCGATAAAAAACGGAGCAAAAAAATCACTACTCGGTCCCCTCTCTTTGACCTAATCAAGCCCCATCAATTTCATCTCTAAAAAATCCCAATTTCACATATGAATGAAATTAAATATTACACAAATCCGATGCCTAAAAAATCGAGTCGATCGGAGGTCGAACAAAACAGTTATGCACAAAGGAAAATAATACCATTGATAAATAAAACTAATAATAAGACTAATAAATTTAAGGAAATTCAAAGATTCCTTCACTTCCTTCCTCAACGCCTAATTTTTCAGACAAAAGTCCAAAGATCACAAATGAGGTGTCATTGGAAAGATCTCAAGAAACCCTACAAGTCCCATGAAGGGCTCAAAAACCAATCTCATCTCTAAGGGTGTCAAAAATTACTTCAAAGTTACTGCCCATAAATTGACCATATAAACAATAACTGTGTTCTTCCAATCCTCATAATTTCTTACTCCAAATCCCTAAAATTGCATATTATATCTCAATGAAAAGGGTAAAAGATAATCTACATCTTCTATGAAGGATGTAAAAATCAATGAAGGCTCTAAAGGGGTGAGAAACCCTTCCAAAGATTCTGCCCAAATTTACCATATGAATAGTAACTAAACTATGTCCAACCACCATAAGTGTTTACTCCTAACTCCAAATAAGGAACATTATACACCATTATAAAGCTCTAAACATGTGATACAATCTTCAAGAAGACCCCCCAATCCAATTCAATCTCTAAGAGGGTCAAAAATACAAACAAAGTTTCTGCCAAATGAAACAGTAAAACTACCATATAAACAGTAACTGCACTCTACTAAAAATCCTATCTTTTCATTCCTTATGCCAAAAATTCCAAGCTATAAGTCAAAAGAAAGATAAAAATTTTTCCTACAAGTTTCATGAATAACTTTGAAGCAAATTCAATCTCTAAATAAATCAAATTCTCAATCAAAGTTTCTTCCTATATAAGTCATTCTCAACAGTAACACAATCTTTTAAAAAGCATAACTTCCTATCCCATTCTCGAAAAATTACATACTCTATATCACTAAAAAGATCAGAAAAAATGATAAAATTCTCATGAAGGACTTAGAACTAAATTCCATCTCTAACTAGGTCAAATGCTCCCATTATTGTGGCTGCCCTGTTATAGGATATTAAATCAGCATAGAACCTAAACCATATCCAAGCTTTACAAATTCATAACTTACAATTCCTTCATCCAAAATTCGCATATTATACCTCATTGCAAAGCTAAAACATTTCTTTACAACCTTCCATAAGCTCACTTGAGCTAATTCCAATCATAACAGTCCAAAATTTGCACAAGAGCCCAGAAATCACCAAAATCCATACTTAGAAACATTACACATACTAGAACACATTAATACACAAATTACCATCTGAAAGTTAATCAGCCATAGCTTCCAACCTAAAAATAGAAAATAACATAATTAGTGGAAATGAAAAGCTAACAAGAAATCCTTCAACTTCCATGAAGACCAATTTCACAAAATCTGTCTACTTTAGCCTAAAAAAGTTCCCCAAAGTTCAGGTCACAAATCAGTCAATGGTAAAAGCACCATTGTTCACCCTGCACACATATCTTACTTTCAAAGCAAAATTTAAGATCTTTCAAGCCACAATTGGACATAACTTCCTTCATATAAATTCTAGCCAATCTTCTCTAGTTTAATACAAGCCAAACCTCAACTCAATAGGCTAACCATATCAAAAGTTATGATTAAAAAACTGAAACATACACAAAGTCAATTTTCCAGATTTTGTAACTAACTCTAATCCTTTCATTCGAACACCATTCCTATATCAATAAACATCAAATTTAG
Source organism: Erythroxylum havanense (assembly GCA_024752395.1). Classification (NCBI taxonomy): domain Eukaryota; kingdom Viridiplantae; phylum Streptophyta; class Magnoliopsida; order Malpighiales; family Erythroxylaceae; genus Erythroxylum; species Erythroxylum havanense. Next base: position 18,348,507 of record JANTNU010000001.1, read on the forward strand.
CCATAAAATCAGCCAAAAGTTTATCAAGCCTTCACTTGAATAAGTAGCCACAATTTGGCAGCACACACACAATTGTCTTTCTTTCATTTACCACTCATCTAACTTCCTACTAACATCAAAACCAATCCAAAACACTTAATTCACACACTACACATATTCAACATCATTCATCCTCACATAAACA
>JANTNU010000001.1:18373057-18390624 GCA_024752395.1 Erythroxylum havanense
GAACTCAATGAGAAACCATCATCGATGGTTCACTCAATTCATGCATATACAATCAGTTCACAATTATAAGGCGTTTCGCCTTACACACAGTTCACATTCAATCATATCATGTTGCAATGCACCTATCTTAATTTCCATTTACAGTTAGAAGACAATTCAATGTCCCATATCCCATTATTATTCCTTCTTTTATTCTGAGTTGTGACTGAGCACTTAACAGTAACAGAATTCAGACGCGCCTAGGAAGTAGGAGAGCCCTTTGGGTATGCACTAACTCCCCTCGAGCTCGAAGCTCGGTTCAGTAACAGTATCGTTCCTTAGGAAGTAGGAGAGCCCTCAGGGTATGCACCACTTTCCGCGCATCAGTAGGGATAGGAGAGCCCTCTGGGTATGCACTAATCCCTTTTTGAGCTCAAGGCTCTTCGTTTCAGTGATCGAGCTTGTAGCTCTCAGTAGCAACTCCAGTCACAACCATTGTTAATCAATCAATTATGAAATTCATTTACCCCATGCAATCAGAAACAATTTATTGGAAACAGGCATATCATTTCCCATTTCCGATCACACCTAGCATGCATTCACAATTGCATAATGACATATTCCAATCAACTCTATTTATCGAATTCAGACAGATTATTCACAATTCTGCACACCAATTCACAATTGCAAGTGATCACATCTCACAAACAGTTCACATAGTCACAGAACATTTGAAAATCAAGGATTGAGGAACCAACTAGGTTACTCACCTGAACTTCCGAGCTACCTGCCTGGAAGTCTCAGCAATATCCGTGGAATTGTCGTTCCAACGGTCCCTCTAAAACAGTCAAACAATTTCTAATTACTAAAATGCACAATCAGAAATAATGTAATGATGCACATGTCTTAATTAAAAAGATGTACTATGCCTATTCATGACCTTCCCGACGTTATTTTCCAATTTCACTTTCTTTTGTAAATTTCAAACTTTTCACTCAATTTATCAATAATAACTGATTTCAATTCAATAACATGTCATAGAACTCCTCCATATTCATTTCTACTTTTTAGTTCTATTTGCCAATTATATACACGGGCTAATCTCACAAAAATCTCAGAACCAATATCATTTGAACTAAATCAAATTCACCTATTGAAGACTCCAATTACATTGAATTTGCATTCATAATTATCACAATTATAACCCAATTATCAAAAACCATCCTTAGGTTGCAATACAATCACATCCTTAATTTTCTTTCACTAATTGAGATCTCAAAAATCCAAATTCAAACTCTCATTCTTTTCCTCAATTGTAGACCTCGTTCTCTAATTTATAACGAATCAAGAATCACCTCAATTGGAGGTCTACACCATAAGTTATGTCCCATAAACTAAAACAAACCCATTCAAAATTCTGTCCCTCGCCGCGACGCAGGAGCCCTCCTTGCGACGTCAAGAAGGTCGCTCGCCCCGGCGTGGGAAACGCTCGTCGCGGCGAACAAGGCTCTTGAGACATGCCCCGACGCAAGGAAAGGTACTCGTCGCGGCGTATCATTATGCGCTCGCCGCGACGTCTAGCTGAGCTCGCAGCGACGAGCAATTGTTTGCTCGTCGCGACGAGGTCCTCAGTGCACGTCGCGACGTGCGAAGCCACAGGTCGTCTTCTCCGACCAATTTCTCCCATTTTTCTCTCTAATCAACCATAACTCATAACCAACTACCACAATCTTTCATATTTAAACCCATGAATGCATTTAACACAATAATAAACAACATTAAACTATTTTACTTACCAAATCAAGCTCAAAATCTCAAATCTACCGAAATTCCTTCAACCCTTCCTCTTCTCTCTACACCCACGAAGAACCCTCTAAACTCATCAAATCTTCTTCTTCTCTCAAGGGTTTACATCGATCTTTAACCATAAGGAAAGAACAAACACAAATCTCCAAGGAAGAATCGAAACTCACTAAAGAGATGAACCAATCGTGCCGTAGGAGAAGAGAAGAGGATTTCCTTTCTTCCATCTAAAATTCTAAAGCATTTAAAAGAGTTAATTCCTTAAGCCTCTTATCCCTTTCACCTATAATACTTGTAAATTTCTTTCTCCTTTCAATTTCATTTCTAGTCCAATTTGTCTCCGAATTTCAATGACTCGACATATACAATTCTTAAAATCATATTTTTAAATTCCCATAGCCATCGAACAATTATTTCAATACTATATAGTCAATCGGTCCGCCACTCAGAAAAATTCAGGTCCGAACATTTTCTCCCAAATTTTCAGAAAATTTCCGAAGAGTCACTACCAATTAGCAATTACTCTAAAACATTTCCTATAAAATTTTCAATCCCAATTATTCCACAATTCCCATAATTCAAAAGCAACCCTAATTATTCACAATTTCACAATTCATAACCGTATCACAATTAAATGCCGGAAAAAAGTCATGAATGCATGTACCTATCAGTGCACGTGCCAAATGACTCAATCCTCTACAATTAGAGGCCAAATAAATGTTCAGTCGCTATTATGCGGTAAAATCCTATCTCGTCCCAATTTACCAATATAACATTCCCATCGGTGACGGGATGTTACACTATTATTAATTTTTTGTTTATTCTACAAATGACTCAATGTTTTTAAAGTCTATTGATGCATTTGATCTTATTAGAAATACTAATACTTTATTTGAGATATTTGATGAAGTTGTGAATGAAGTAGGGTTGAAAAATATTGTTCAGTTCATTATTGACAATAATTCCACTTATAAAGAGACATGAAGAAAGTTACAAAATAGGAATAATTCTTTTTTCGGACTCCTTATGCTACACATTACGTTGACCTAATGCAGGAAAATATAGTGGATTCTAGATATTTTCCTATTATTAATGAGACTACGCAAAAATCTAAAAAGGTGATCAAATTCATCTATAATCGTGCATGGGTGTTGAATTTAATGAGAAAAGAATTTACCAATAATAAGAATATGTGTTGACCTAGTGTGACAAGATTTGCAACGAATTTCTTATTATTTCAGTCTTTTGTTTTGATGAAGAAAGAGTTAAAACAAATGTTTACAAGTGATAAGTGGGTTGCATCTCAGCATGCTAGGTCCAATGCTAGATTGGAGGTTTCCAGCATTATACTGGAAGATAGAGAATTTTGGTCTCAATGTCAATTTGTTATCTGAATTTGTAAGCCTTTGATGAGGGTGCTTTGCTTGACCGATAATGAAGAAAAGCCACTAATGAGTTTTTTAAATGTTATGGAAAGGGCGAAGGAAGCAATCAAGATCAATCTAAAACATAGGCCTTCTTTTATACACACCGTATCTTATAATCATCAATGAGAGATGAGAAATTTTTCTTCTTCGTTGTTTGCAACTAAAGCGTTTTTTAATCCCATTGTATATTTTTGACCGGATTTCGCAAAGAAAGATAAAGTTAGTATAAGAATGTTATTTATTATTACAACAATTGTTGGCCGTGAAATGATGCAAGATCTCTTAATTTCACAAATAGAGCTTTATAAATTGTCTTCTGGGAATTTTGAATTGTCGATTGCTATTCGATAAAAAGCGAAACATTCTCTAGATATTAGTTATTTCTTTTTCTTATTTGTTGAAAATTAATTGTCACTTTATTTTATTTATAACACTATTTTTGTTATCTTACAACTTACAGTTTCTTGGTATGATCAATTCAGAAGTGATGTTCCAGAATTACAAAGGTTTGCAATTCAGATTTTAAGTCAATGGATGAGTGCAACAGGCTGTGAATAGAACTGGAGCACACTTGAATTCATTAATTTCAAGAAAATGAATAAATTGGAGCACAACATATTGAATGACTTAGTATTCTTTCGTTACAATTTAAAACTTTGAAAAAGATATATCATTATTAATTTTGAAAAATTTTCTTATAATTTTCTAATAATTAATTTTTATTGCTTACTAGGACTCTTAATAGCACATGTAGTTCAAACAAATTCAATTTTCATTGATAATATCGATCTGTTGGCGGATTGAGTTTCTAAAGAATCGAGTTTGGTAGATGTGAATGACTTGAAAGATAATCTTGAATGGAAAAACATTGACATATCATTTGGTGCATTAAATTTGAATGATGATAATGATGAGACTTTTCTTGATGATGAGAATTTAATACTAAATAATAACTAGGGTCAGTTATAGTGAATATCTACTCGTTGACGATTGAATTAAGCTCCTAGTTTTTGTTTTTCCGCTTCATTTAATTTTACTTATATGTATGTGTTAAATTTTATATATGTAATATAATTATAAATATTTTTTTGGGTTTTACATCTACCTAGTTGTTTCCTCATCACAAACTCTCGTCGTAAATTGTAATAATTTAGGAGTAAAGAATATTTCTAGTTTAGGAGTAAAGAATATCGTTTGTCCTTTTTATTAGATGTTTTGATGTAATTATTATTTATCATATGATGACATTGTAATCTTTTTAATACTTTGTATTTTTTTAATTTTATTTTCATATGATTATTATTGTTCATATTAATTGTAGTTATTATTTATATAAAATATCTAAAAATTATTGTCATTTCATATTAATTATGGTTATTATTTATTATTATGATTTTTTGAGACATGATTGATATAAACTTATAAAATATACAATAAAATCGTACAATATGACAATGAACTATTTTACAACTTTTAAAAAAATTTAAAGACTATTTTATAAATTTAAAAAAATTATCCGAAACAGTACCTAATATTGACTAATACCGGTACAGTACCGTACTAGAACTCAATCTGATATCGGTACAACATTCACAACATTGATTATTACATAAAAATTACTATATAAATTAATAAAATGTAATAAATGTTTAATAAATTTAATTATTTTTATTTTTAATCAAATTAAATTTTAATTTAATGAATAAATTAATCGATTTTGAGGCTTTTGATAAATATCATTTCTGTAAATTTTTAATTCCAAAGCATTTCATGCGATATGAACACTCACATATCAAGAACTACCAACTTTTCACAATATACGAAAAATTTCCACAATTTTTAAAACACATGCACATGGACATGGGACAGAGGAAGTTGGCTGTTGGCGTCATGCCCTCCTATAAATTATACCGTAAACATATTTGCAAGAACCATCCTGTTACCTACTTTTCACCTGCGACTACGCATCGAAGAGTCTGCACTCTTTGACTCTACCCAAAACAAGCAGCCAAGACCGAGTAGGAAATGTAGTTGAATCACTTCGAGAGCCTTGTTCAGAGTAAAACATAAACAATAGAAGATAATAATCACTCAGGTAACAACGATTTATTTATATATTATATTGGTCACAACAAAGCTCACATAAAAACCATTTCTTCCCTTCTATTTATACCACAGTATACAAAGAATATCAAGTGTTTTACATTCGGTGACAATGGGCTATCAATAGAATCCCTCTACCAGAAAAACCCAAACTTTTTGAGCATCTGAATTCATACACTATATATATATTCATTACAAATTCCCCCCGGTAAAGGGGAAAGGAAGAGAGCGAGGATAAAGAAGAATAAAGTGGGCTACCCTTAGCAAAATTTATAAATGACAGCCATCAATCATGGCGAAAATTTCCTAATTTGTAATGACACTGGGCAGACACACGAGACCTTGTGCGTGAAGCCCCTATGCTTTCTAACATTTAAAGCTAAGTGACATGGGATGAATCTTGTCTCAAACGAGACAAACAACGTACAAGTCGCAACTAAAAAGCACTCGAGAACCGAAAATGGAAAATGAAAAAAGAACCCGCAAATTTGCTTGATAGCAGCATTTTAACGTGTAATTGGCTAGAACAGACTCACCAAAAATGATTAATTCAAGCACACGGTGGAGAGAACTCAGACTTCCCGATCCACTATGGACAAAAGAAATGGCAGGCATGCAAAGCTCCATTATTTTGAAGCTCAGCATTTCAATGCCCGTTGACCTGCATCACCGCCAAACCCACAAAAATCTTCAAAGAGAATGACCACCTCTGGTCACTTCAAACGATTACTCAATAGATGGAATAAGCAGCAAACAGAAAGCAATGCAAATTTGTGTCAAATGGTGTCCAAATCATGTCTCATGAAGCAGCGGCAGTGGCAGCAGATGCTTTCTCCATCTTATCCTTTTCAATCTCTGTTCTTCTGTTTTCAGCATGCTGAGCAACACCATTTGCCAATGCTTGGTGATGGAAATCTAGCGTCTGCATAAGTTTCTGGACCCTCAAAGGATCTGAAGCTTGAATAGCTGAAGCCAAAAAAATATGAGGTTGCACCTACATACTTGACAGAAGTATGATTCAAGTTGTCTGATTAAGGAAGAAAACCTGTCTCACCTTTGACAGTATCCACAAAAAAAATGAAAGGGTCCACCTCATCAATTGGCGATTGCAACTCTTCATCGTCGCTGTAGTCATCATCTGAATCGTCGTCGTCGTCGTCGTCATCATGTGTACGGAAAGCCTTTGCCTGTCAAATGAATATTTTAGTTAAAAATCAAGCAAAACACATCATAGCAATGTAACTATCAGACACAGTAATTTCATGACACAAAATCTCCTCAGGATATAGTCTAGATCTACAATTTTCTTTCTGGCCCTAATCCAGATATCTAAGAAAAAAAGCAAATAAATAAGGATATGTTTCAATACAGCTCATAAGAATCAATGTGCTTGTATGAATTCGTCCTAAGTAAGCATATCCTCATTATTGTCAACACAGCTCATAAGAACAACAAATTGTCTGTTGTGACATTAATTCAGTCCAATTCCAGAAAGATTAAACCGATCAACCAACCAATTTGGATAACCTAAATTTGGATGAATTCGATCAAAGATAAATTTGGATGATATAAGCATCCAAAACAGCAAGGCCAAGGAAGCATCTTCCTTGCAAAGACAATGATGTGAGCCTTCCATAAACAAAGTTAGCAGATAAAGAGCAGTGTTTCTGCATCTTCTTAAATCTGGATCAACAAGAATGAACAATCTGGGTCCCTATTCCCTTTTGCTTTTGATAAACAAAATCCAGAACTAGATAGAAAGATGCTGATTTTAAACTTAAAATAATTAACTTTTACTCCATTGGGCTCCACGCTACAACCATAGTGTTTCATATTATTGCCACAAATTGAGAATTACTGCAGTCATAACCTCAGGAGTTCTGTATTACTTTTTAAAAGTTAACATTTGTTCCCTTTACCTTAACCTTCAACCCACAAGATGTCCACAAAAAAGTACAAGGAATGCACAAATACAAGCATGGCTGAAACAGACTTTAGGATTGCACAAGTAGAAGTCTGTGCTGGCAGCACAGACTTATTAGTTATGTTTCAAAATACTTGCGATAATACAATCAAGGTTGTGGGAAGGATTGAAAAAAATTTAAAGTGCTTTGGTGGATAGAATGAAGAAATACAGTGTCCCTCAGACGATATTCGATATGTCAAAAATCTTCACATGTTATCGAGTGCTAGTTGGATGCTTGCTTGAAATTTTTATTCAATATTAGTGGAGAAACCTATATAATCCTAGTAAATTGATATACGAAAACAAAATGGCATAGTTATGAGCAAATTAACACACCTGGGCAGCTAACTTTTGAAGCTTAATGCTGTCTGCTTCATCCCCATCCTCAGTATCATCTCCCATCTCCTTGTCAAACCCATCACCATCATCATCTTCATTATCAGACTGGAAACCATCCATATCATCCTCATCTTCCGCCTCTTCTTCCTTTGCAGCTTCTGTAAAACATAATATCAAGAAGTGTTATGGCTGGAAGCATAAACATCGTCCGCCTACAAATGATTAGGGAAAGGAGACTATGGGACAGACCAGCAACTTGATCCTTGTATGCAACTAGGAGATCAAGTGTAGCCCTGAAAACAGGCTCCAGAGCCTCACTAGGCAATTGATCAGCAGGCAGCGAAAGCAATGATGTTAACCCCAAGCAACAAACTTTCTTATCATGTTCCCTGCACCGGAGAATCATTTAGATTAGTGATTCTACTACCCCAAAAGTAGAAATTAAGCATTGAATTTGTCCTAAAAAGAACAGAAGGGAAACTATGTCCAAACTCCAAATTTTCACTTGACGTTTCTATAAAACCTTGGATGAAATCACAATACAGATATTACCTTTTAAAATTAGCTCGAGTACCATTCTTTTTACATTGCTGCAACATCTGGAACCAAAGACCAAAAGTCTCTGTAGCAACACCAAGTTTATGCAGTGTGCTGAGTGTTAAAGCTGCATTGTAATAAAGAGCGTTTGCAATCTGCAAAAGTATTCAACACGCTTTATATGCTAACTGTCAATCAAACAATTAGATAACAACCAGAGTTAGAAAACAAGGACACTAATCTGAGAAGTGTGGCTAGAAATAAATAGTTATAGACAGGAGAGCTTCATTTAATAAATACTACTAAAATGACTTAACTAGCTTATCAGGCTTTTCCAACAATGAATTGAAAACAATGAGATTATTAGCAGTGGAACCCGTAACTTCTTCAATGTTGGCATTAATCAGAGGGAAATTATTAGGGAACCAAAATAAACATTAGAGAACAACAAGGATTCTGAACTAAGGCTATTTGAAAAAGGGAATTCTTATAAGTGTAATGGAAAAAATGTAGCCTCTATACCACTTTCATAAGAAGGCATTTCAGGTATGATTTCTCAGTACTTCGCAACCTCTCAACAGTAATTCTCAGATATGGTTCAACCCACTGGTCCACCTGCCCTCTACAGTTCTGAAAAACTACTTCGATAAGCTTTGGGGCTGGCTCAATATCACTATCCTCCAGGTTATCATCAGCCATGGTCTGCCAAAAAAACCAACAAAACATGGAACACATCAGCAATAGCAAGTAAAAGTGTAAAACAAACAATAACAATGAAACGTAAGCAATAACAGCATGTTAAATGGAGTAATGGTTCTTTTTTACTCTGATTGAATTAAGCAGACAACATAATAAATCTTTTTATGATCATGAAGAAACTAACAGATGAAATCATGTTCCAAAGGCTTTTCTGATAATCCGGTTCCTTGCACGTCAGGAAATGAGTTGTTCCTCTAGAGATATAGTTGTCCAAAGGAACCAAAATGTCTGCATTAAAATAGACCAAAAAGATATTTAGAAAATAATAGAATATGGTCCTCATAAGAAAGCAAAACATAAGGGCCATCCAGTGCATCACAACATATACAGTTGTGAAATTTAGTACAAATGAAAAGTAAAAATTAGTTAGGAAAATTAGTTTCCAAGCACAGTTAACAATTAAACGGATGGAGAGGTAACAAATTGCCAGCATATCATCAACTGTAAAGTGCAGCTACGAATACATACTTGGAAAGAAATCAACAGCCCAATCTGCCAATGCTTCCATCATCAAGGGCCAAAGACTCCACATATCCAAAGATATTGTTGGCGAGAAAAAGGTCATATACGAAACAATTTCCAAGACTTCTTCAAATACATCTACAGGGATGCAGAGAATGAAAGAACCATATGAATTGAATATTTGAGTCCAAACAAAAAGTTTTGACAAATGTCCAGCTGCTGAAATCATAATACATGTCCAAGATTTAGGGTAACATGAAAATTAACCTACGCATACCTTGACCATCAGTTGTCAACATCCTACGCATTATAGGAAGCAAAGTAGGCTCAACTTGGACAAAAAGCTGAGGCAGCCTACTAACTGATTCAAGAATTGTGCTGATAGCACGCAAACAACCAACTGCTGCCAAAGCACCAGTATCATCAGCTTCATCATCAGCTTCTGCAGTGTTCATACACCTCCAAAATGCAGCTGCCTGAATGTAAAGATTCCTTAATCAGCAACATAAAATACATAAATTAGCTCCAGTGAAAATAAACAATCATTACCAAATTCTGGCATAGCCCAAGAGCATAGGGTGCCATCTCCTCGCCAAATTTGTCTACTATAGTTTCCAGAGTAAAAACCAGGTCCTCATTCTCAACCTCATTCATTAGTTTAAAGAATTCTGGACAAATGGGGTGAAAAGAGAAAAAGAACAAGTATATCAGAAATCTTAACCACCCACCGTAATCTCAAAAAGCCTTAATAAATACTAAACAAAAGGTGAAATGAATCACTTAGGTCCTAGAAACAAATTGCGCTCGGCATTTGTCAGCTCATGCTTCGCAGAATACACTTTCATTGTACTCTTATATGTAAAGTTTTAAAGCATAAATAAAAGCCAGATGCCATTGTTAGCATTTGGACAAAAATTCAACTGAAATAGTTAAGGTATAAATTGACAGAACATAACTTTCAGAAACAATCTATTATCAAAATGATTGCCAAGCCTCACAAAATTCCTTACTGATTTAACCCACTAAGTGTTTCAAGAAAGCTCATAAATAGCAACGAATTTGACAACATAGCAATGTTCCATCATCATACCATCAAGCAATTGAGGGAGAATTGGGCGGATCTCATTTAAATCTGCATAATTAGGAAAAAAAATTTGAGACAAGAGAGAGGATAACATTGAAGACAGAGCGAACATGGGTAGCGGGAATTGAAACAGAGAGAGAGAGGGAGGAGAAGCCATTTGCCTTTACAAGCTTCAACAAAGCTTCTCAATGCAAAAACTGAGTCAACACGAACAGGAAGCTCTGAATCACGTAAGCGAGCAACAACACTATGCAAGGCTTTGCGAAAATTGTTCTGGTCCAAGAAGTTAATGTGGGCATATTGTCCAGCAACCCATGCTGCCTGATGTATATGCACAGACGAAAAAAAAAATAAAACATAAAAAGAACATAAGTTGAAACACAGACCTTAAAAAATGAAAATATCACGACACATGATCAACGTAAAAATAGGATTCAAGTCAACTGAAATGCATGTATATATGGTCAATAACATACAAAAATTCAAAGATCTTAAGGTCTAAAATACCTTCGCTCTGAGATGCCCAACAGGACTGCTAAACTCAGGGAAGACATGCTGTATTAGCATTCGCTCCAACTCAGATTTGTAAGGATCAGTTTGTTTCAACTTATCACATAGTGCACCAATTGCAAGCAAGGCACCATCTTTTTGTCGATATGGTTTATATTCAACAGGTGATTCATCATATCTGTATAGAAAAATACCAGAAAACCAAAATTAAAGCTAGTAGCCATACCACAGTTTATCTCATATCTTCACACTAAAAAGAAAAGAAATTACCTCTTGAAAATTTCCACAATGAATAGGACAAACTTTTGAAGATTCTCTTTCCCACGTTTTCTAACCAACTCACTTACAAAGTCCATTGCAGCAGTACGAGGGCTATATAAATCTTCAATAATATCTGTAGCAAGAAAGCTACATGTAAATGACAATTCCAATCTAATCAACTACTACAATTGATAAAGATTAGACACTCACCATAACCCTTCCTCACATATTCATGAGGATCTTCATCCCAAAGCTTTTGATCGTTATCATTGAAGCACATAAGAGGGAACACTATCTCAAACAGAAGAACGTCAAGTCGTGGTTGCAGTAGATTGTACATACTATTCTTTGAAATACTACACAAAAGAAAAATTAGCATTAAGGAATGATAAAAGATAACACAAAACGAGATGCTCAGAGTTTGGTTTGCACTTCATTTCATATTGAAATAGATTTCACAATGTGCTCCAAAGGCTAGGTACCTTCACAGCATGAACTTAATGTGATATTACAATTCTTTGATAAAATTTCGAATACTCTTCACATAAATAAGCACATAGTGCAGAAATTGGGACATTTACCAACAGTTGCAACATCAAATAAGAAACAGAATCAAGTGTAATGTAAAGGAGAACTGAAAAATAAATATGCGAGGCAGCATATTTCACACACCTGTTGCTTAAGTACTGAAGAATCAAGTTTATAACTCGGTCAGGTAAATAGCCACCGACACGGATTACATTCAACAAATTCAAGTGGCACTCCAAAATCTTCCCTGCATAGTTCTTCTGAAACATTTGAGCAAAAGCCTTATTTTCTGGGTTTTGTAGCTTCAAATCTCCGAACCTACAAGTTTTATATGGTCAAAAGTCGGAAATAAACCACCTACTCCTCCAAGTACTCATAACATACTTCCTAGATAAAGATATACCTAGTATACAGCCTGTTCAAGATATGAACAGTCCATTTCTTCACCTTCCACCAACCCCATGATTTCCTAAGATCAGGATCCACAGGTTGACCCTCAAAAGGAACTGGCCTTTCCAAAACATTTAAGAAAAGAATCATCCATGCATTAAAGACATTGGGATCAAAGAGCTGTTTTGGAATCTCCAACTGAAGAAAGATGACAATTATGAACAATTAATTACGACATGAAACTTATAATCTCCAAAATAAGCTACACTTAATAACAAAAAATCAGTAAAGACAAACATAAAGAATTGCCTATTTATCAATAGTTCGCTACTCATTATTGAACTAGACTCATGCTAGTATTTGGACAGAAGAATGTAACTATAGCATCCTCGATGAATTATAAGTGCAAGGACGGTTGAAACTATTTTGCATTAAGCTAAAAACCAGAGCTTATGACATACATTAAGATGCAAATCAATTCTGAAACTTGCAATCCATCAAATAATAAGTGCAAGGATGGTTGAAACTATTTTGCATTGGCATGAACACTAAAAGTTTGAAAGTCAAAAGGGAAAAAAATAAAGAATTAAGGTAGGAAAAATGTAGAACAGCACAATATGATCAAATCTACAACTTAATTGCACATGAAACAACAGAACCACTTGAGATTGTCTTAAGACATCACAAGTGCGGTGAACATTAGTTTATCAAAATAGAAATTGACTCCAAGAAATCTGTTTTGGTAGAATAGTACAACAGATTCAGTGATTTACTAGCATCTGATTTGTTCTATTTTCATTAAAAGAGCTTACATATATGGAAGACCAGAAAATTTTACAAATAAGCTTTATCAAATCCGCGACTTCAATAGATGGGTTTGGTATTTGAACAAGATTGTTGAATATGTTGAGAAGATGTGAAAATGTCTCCTCAACAATGTGATATACCGGTGTCCTCTCTTCATCTGATTTAAACCTGAAAAAATAAATGAGTAACTCTGCCTGCTGAAAAGCAATAGCCTTTATGAATGTACAGACATTCAGAGAATAGGTACATAAAAGAATTTCCAAGTATATGCTTACTCGTATTTTCTAGCAAGAATACGCAACACATAAAGAGCTCCATAAATGTGTCGTTCTTGTAGCTGTAGGTTATGCTTAATCCAATCCAGAAGGCGAGGCCATTGCTCTGGATAATCAGCATGTATAATAGTCTTAAGACACTCACCCAACTGTACCCTGGAAATCAAAAAAAGTATTTGAGAAACTGATTCAGTTCATATGATGAAACATGAATTTTTCAGTTCATTTCACACACAAAAAAAATCAAATTAAACAGAAAAAATCAATGAAACAGAAGAATATCTGAAAGAAGTACCTCAGCAGAGAAGGGACTTGCACAACAAAACCAAGAATGTGATCCCTCACCAAGTCCTTATCACTTTGCAAGATCTTTGATTTCTCATCTACATAAAAGATGTGAAACCGAACAGGGAAACATCTATCACCCACAATTCATAGTCTTTATACTCTAAATACAAACAAGTTGAACAAGTTAAAGTTTTCGATGAATTGTACTCATAGCATCACTAACACACAGAAGAAATGTTACATACCAGGATCAAATGTTACATACCAGGATCAAGCGGAGCCCAGTTCTTTGCAACGAAGTTCTTGAAATGAATACTCGCAACTTGTCGGACTCCCATGTCGCAACTATTGTCCACAATGATCTGCAACAATCTAACCAGATGCTGTGGAGCGTACTGGAACTGTTCATATAACCAAACACATAAGAATTTTGATCCTTTGGATAAGCATAACCCTTGATAAACATAACTACACAGAAAAAACGCTTTTTAACTTATCAGAAAGCCAAAATAGATTTAATCATAATCGAATAAGCTCTCAAGCATAATTTTTGAGTTAGCGAACGATCATGTCTAACTAAAACGGCAATCCAATAAAAACTATCGCAAAGAAACAAATAACGACCTGATTAAGGCTTTGTTCGGCGGCTTTGCGTTCGTCGGGATTGGGGCTGAGAGCAGCCCGGAGGATAACGGCAAGGCTAGGAAGATCCATGACTGACGATCGAGAAAATAGAAAACTGAAACCGAATGTTCTGAGGAAACTAAACCCTAGCTCAAACCAGAGTAGGGTTTAGATAAAGAGAGAAAATGTGAAGATAAAACAGAGGAGAGAGGAGTTGCAGAGGGAGACACCCAGAGTGTGGCAGCAGACTATTTAAATCACTAGGGTTTACGCTCGTTTAACTATAAAACCAAACTAACCAAATGCATCTGGTTTGGGTTTACTGTTTTATTACCCAGTATTTTCCTAAATTAAATATAGTTTATTATTATAAATTTTAAACCGCATAATAATATCAAAATTAGTTGAAACAGAATAAAAATTATTTTAAAATTCAAAATAAAAATAGATCTTCACTTATTGTCGTCGTCGTCGTCGTCGTCGTCGTCGTCGCATCCAGTCCAATGTCTCGTAATAAAACAAGATCTATAAAGATCTGATAATACGCAGCCTTACCTCTACATAGTAGAGAGACTGTTTTCAATAGACCTACATACAAATCTTCACTTGTAAATTTTAAAATTTTTCAATTAAAATTTTTAATAATAAAAATAATGTTAATAAAAAATTTAATGTTAATTCTTTTGGTCTACTTAAAGTTTACTCTTGACTTTTGAGGGGTCTTTTCTAACATGCATTCTTATCTTAGCTTTTATTGTTAATCTTTGAAATTTTATATACTTATATCATTTTTGATTTGCCTTACTTTTTTATTATTAATATCACCAATGTTGCTATTTATTATTTATTTGTATTTATGTTATCACATTTTTTAGAGTTTATTTAATTTACTTACTAATTATTTAATTTTATTATTTTTGTTTCACATATGTATGTAAATCTTTTTTAATTTTGTAGTACCTTCATGACATATTACATGTGGATCTATTGAAAATAACCTCTTTATTCAGTAGCGGTAAAATTATGTATTATTAGATTTCTTCAGATCTCGTGTCTCAAATAGACTTCAACTAAATGTTAATAATGATGATGATAAAAAAATGATGTTAAATAAATTATAATCCTTTCAAATTTTCAAAAATATTTACTGTGTAATAATTTTATTGCATTTTAAACAAATTTAGAGTATTTTTAATTTTCGTAAACAATTCTGTTACGATTTTAAGATCTTCGTATGACATCATATGCACGTTTATCAAAATAATTTCTTTATTAAATAGGATAAAATTATGTGTTATCGAGCATTTCAAAATTATCTCGGTAAATTTCAATTAAGTGTTAAAGATGATGGTAAATTATATTACAGTATTAAAAAATATAAAAAGTTACCAAACATGGTAAATAACATTTACTTGTGCAAGTGCAATAGAAATTAATGTAGTGTCACGATCAGATCTAACCTGTGTGTAATGTGTTGCTATTTTTTTAGTTATTCACGAGGTATTTTAGAAGGGTCTTAATTATAAAAAGGTATCTTCAAGTCATCTATTTTTAAACTAATTCTCATTCGAGTCGGATAGATTTTTTGCAGTAAACAAAACTCTGACTCTAAATTTTAAATGACTACATTCAAACTTACAACCTCACTTAAATCAAAAAGACCTCTTATTAACTCACCTATAGTGTAGATTTTATTCTTATTATTATTATTAACCGGAAAGTGAAGTGGAAACGTGCGTGATTGATTGGCAGATGGAGAAAATGGTGGTAACTAGCATGTCTGATTTGTGCTATTTATATCAATGTCCTGTCCTGTCAACGCTCTTCGCTTACTTAAACAAAGCCATTTTTTGTTTTTTTTTTCAACCCAAAGAAAAGCTTATGCAACTGCTAGTGCTGTGCTGGAGTGGTTGGGTTCCTCCGTCTTTAACTAAGGTCTCGGTTTTGAGTTTTAGGAATGGAGCCACACTCGTGAAGAAGAACTTTGCCACCATTAAAGATTCAGTTCGGCTCAAATTTAGATTAGTCAATTGCTCGTGTGACGTCGGATACCGGATGGCTTACACACACAAAAAAAGGCTTATTTATGACATGATTACGTGGCATCAAAAGGGTTCTCGTTATATAAGAATTTGAGATAATCTTGAATGTAAGCGATATATTCTATTAAATTTGAAGTAATGTTAATGCTAATAGAGTTTATAATGACTTATAATTCTCGGTATGCAACAAATTGTCCTAAAAGTTGATGTAAAAATAGTATTCATCTAATTATAATATATTACTAAATATCTTTTTATAATTTTTATCTTTTTTAAATAAAAACAATTTAGAATTTTCTCTATTTTACATTAAAATATAAAGATAACGGACATAAACCATCTATATAGGTTAAATTTTTTTGAAATAATTATTTGATATTTAAAATTCATGAAAATTTTCTTCTATTTTTTAGTTTTTAAAAATAATTCTCTTAAATTTTGGTTAAAAATAATGACAAAATACACACAATATGAATATTAACTAATTAAATAATGTTTATATAATGATAGTCAGCCTAACTTCTAAACTCAAGTCAAACTAACTAAATTCAACTCAAACAAATAATTTTTTATAATTATCTTAAAATATTATTTTAAGTAAAATTTAATTAGTTGAATCGAGTTAAAGAGTGAGTTATTATATTAGTGACATTTGATAATTTATGTCTTATGCTCGTACTACATATATTTTGTCTTTATTTTTGACCAAAAATTTTCAAAAAGAAGTTTTTTATAAAACTGAAAATTAAAAAAACCTTTGAAAACAGGGGATAAAAATTTTTGATTATTTAAAAGATCAAGCGATTTTTTAAGGTGTCTTAGTGCTTATTTGGTTGAACTTTTGAAGGGTGAATAAGCATTTTTTTACCATAAAAGTTTTTTAAGAAAAATGAGTATTTGACTGTAAAATAAAAAAATACTTTTTAGTAGATATAACTTTTTGACAGCTAAAATACAATTTTTTTAGAAGCTCAAATTGAAATTTCTCAAAAAAATATTTTTCAGGTAGATTTTTCAGATTTTCACGTTTATTTTGAGATTTATATAATGTTGGGCCCGGGTCCCGTAAGTCCAAAGCCCGAGGGCGGTCCCTCAGGTTGCGCCTGCGACGGGCGCTCCATATACCGTCGGACCCGATCCCAACATCCATACAAAGATCCAATCGATTCTTACAATCGTATAACAATACATATGTATAATTATATATACTAAACATGCCTTCATCGTCTCGAATCCATAAGCATATATCATTCTCATTCAATGAAATTCAACAGGATTCTCAAAATATAACATAACACGAAATGAAAGTCAATCCCAAAATACAAAAGTATGCTTTCGTGGTGAAGATGCTGGTGGGCTAACCAAAATACTAACTTAACAAGC